>OENM01000743.1:4092-49166 GCA_900239745.1 Rotaria magnacalcarata
ATATTGAGGAGAGAGTACATTAATTGATTTAAGCGATTTTGCTCAATATGTTATTCAATTAATCACGTAAATGTACACTCTATGCAATAATAACTAGATCGATATGATGGATAATAGATTCGTTTTGAAGAAAAAACGATCTAATTCAGTAAAACAGTACTGAAAAAATTATTTAGTTCTGCAAAATTCTTCTGTGACATTGGAAAAAGTCTGCCATCAAATGAAAGTCAAGTGAAGTCTTTTAAGGAGACGATTTCTGATGAAGTCTGGAGCTAAGAAAATCCAAGAAGAAATGAAAGAAAAATGTGCTTTATCTTGAGCTGTATAATTTGTTCAGTAATTTCTAGGATAATTTTCTGTAATTTGCAAAGTTACTTGACTATTGGATGAAGTGGTTTTGGAAACTCTTGAAATGGAATTTTAGGTTTTCGATACTACAAACATTAAAAATAAAGAATCTGAATAAATTCTATAAGTCAATAGTCTTCTATTGATATCACTTTTAAGAGATAGCACATTTTAATTTAAAAAAAATTATTAAGACGAGAAATACTTTTTTATATGTAAAGCTATGTCTTAATTACATTTTAATTTTAAAAAGTGAATTGTAAATTAACATTTCTGTCGTTTTTTGAAAAAACGAATTTGTAGTAATAAAAGAGAGTGTTATTATTGTAATGGAATACATTTATGAAGGTGATTAATTGAGCAGCGTATTGAACAAAATCACTCAATTTAATTAATATACTCTCTCCTTTATATACGACTAACTCATCGGAAGGAATTTTTATTGCGACGAAGTGAACGCGACCAAATGATTGTGACGAAGTGACCCAGGTCGAACAGTCCGGTTACGGGTAGTTTCGTTGATTTTGTGGAAGCAGTATTCCGGTTGGAAAATTTTCCGGTCAATTCCTGCCGGAAAGCACCGGAACTTGACAGGAATCCACAGGAAAAGTTCAGTCGTATTTTTGACCGGAATACTGCTTTCATGTTCCAACGATTTCCCGCGTTTTCCTGCAGGATATGGTGACTTTCCCGCATATTTCCTGGAGTATCCTACTGAATCCGGTGGTCAGAATGTTCGACCTGGGGAACGGGACGAAATGTCGTGCGACGATGTGTGCAGTCACCAAATATTTTTAATCTAGACCCGAACCCGGACCCGGTTAAAAAGAAAGTTCAGACTCGGAAGGTGACCTGGACCCGACAGGCTCTAGTGTGAGGAAAGACTGACATACTCGTCTACACACACACAAGTCAATTTATAAATTTTATAATTTATAAAAACTAAATCTTTTTCCGACAGTGTCGTGAAAGAATGAAAGTGGTTATTTTTGCATTTATATTCGAAGTCGAATTAGGCAGCTACTCGAACTGCAGTATATGAATTGAAACTTTTTTCTGTTCGAAAAATAGAAACCAGAAGTAGTACTTCATTTCACTGTATATCAATAAATGTTTTTTTTTATACTTGTAGAGATCAGGTACAAATAAGATCCTGTAAACAATGATTTACTTAAGTGTACTGATGACTATTCCAACTGTCATTAGTATAAGTCTGAATTGTTATTTAAATGCGGCTGTTACTTTACCATCGAATGCTGTTCTTCAGAGCAATTTAACGCTTGAATCTTGCCAATGTTTCTTCATTCAACAAAATACTTCATATTTTCAATACGATCAGAATGCGAATTCGTGTTATACATTTAATAATAAATTGTTAAAAGCTATCCTTCGAATACAATTGAATTCTCGAGTATGCTTTATCAATAACACATCAACGGTATGTTGATTTGTTTTTCTTGAAGAAGATGGTACTACTCGTTTTTCTAATTCTTGTAGGTTTAGTTACTACAGTGAAAAGTCCCCTAGTTGGCATTTCCTTATAGTGAGCACTTTTTCACGGTCATTTTTCTCATAAATAGTCTCTCTATAATGGACACTGATTAAGAATTCAAACAGAATGTCACGTAGTTATCATTGTTGATGTAATATTATGACTCTCCTTTAGCGATCGGATTGGAAGAGAAGAGAAAAGATGCATGTTGAGTAAGATAGAAGGATCACTTGCTTTGTCTTGGATAGGCGAGAGGAGTAAATGCATAATAGCATTCTATGATTTGCGTTTTTTTATACCAATGCTAAGAGAAAGAGTGCATAATGTCGAGTCTATCAACATTAACATTGTATTAATCAAAGATAGTCAAACTGGTCGACAAATAGAATATATGAAAAGATAGTGTGACCAACATTTTCAATCATTGACTATGCTTTCAACTGAAACAAAGACATAAAATCAAAGTATAACAATGAATCTGGGCAAATCATCGATTAGCTCGGATTCGAATGGTTTACTAACTTCTATTGTAGAACCTAGACTACGAGAAAAATCAAGGGAATTCACCGAGGGATATTATTGTTTTGTGAAAGCACATAACCTCTTTACAGTAGACACGTGAAAAATCTGAAGACTCCTTACTATAGAGAGAGGTAAAAAAACAGAATGAGGCTAACTTTTATAAAATTTCAAGAATTCCTTCTGAGTTTTCAATCGTTTGTATACATGTGTGATCATTTCGAACTTTCCAACGTTGATTCTTTGCGAGATTAACCGTATCTATAAAAGATCAAGTCCGACAATCTCAAAACTCAGAAGTTTTAACTCCACTACATGTTTTCTGTTAAGATGAAGTTTTAAAAGAAAGTCCTCGAATATAAACACCACTAGAGATTTTTCGGCTTTGGAATCTATTCCAGAAAAAGATACGGTTTTTCAAAAAACTTAGAGATATGTATTTTAGAGTAGAAAATTTTTTATTTTACACTCGAAACTGAATAGCTTACTTTTTCTATGATATTTTCAAGAAGAATAGTTCATTGACACACAAAATTCTTCATCATCAAAAATTTCATTGAATCAATGAAAAATCGCAAAACTCCGCCAATCGTTCCAAGGAATCTGTGATAATTCATCATCTGATTTCTTATAGCCATTGTTCGTTTTTGCGAATAAAATAACTCTTTTTTTTTGACTTCACGCGAAACTTGAAACATATTGCGATTTCAACAAACTAAAGTCACGTTACCATTTTCAGCTATATCCAGTTACTACACCTGTTACTACAAGTGTATCAACTAGTCCTATTACCATATCGATAAATGTTACAGGCAATAATTATTATCAACAGGATATTATACACTTGAACAATTCTATTTCATTAACAACGCTGTTGGTTGTTGTAACCGTACCGAAAACGTTTGGATTATTTAGTCCCACTTCTTATACGAGCTTCTGGTCTAATGTAGTTATTAATAATATTACTGATATGAATACGAGTGTTATTTACAGTTTTCAACTTATTGGTCAAAACATAATTGTACCAGGAACATGGTACATAGGTGTTCAATTTAATTTAAATGGTTCTGGAACAAGACCTACAAGTAAGGATACGTATTCAATACAAATAGACCGATATCGAAAAATTTACGGACATTTTTAAATAGAATCGTCATGTATTTACTCGTTGTAATAAATAATAAATGCCATCTAATCATTCATATTGACCATCATTCATATAACTATCTTAAAAGATTCTGAATCCAACTTTTTCATAAAATCTTATAGCACGTTTATTATGAGTAAAAACACCACCCCAGAGTATTAAACGTTCTTTACCCATTAGCATACACATAGGTTTTACTTTTTCAAACAGTCAACAATCGAAATGACGATTTGATATTGATCACTAATACACGGACCAAATCTCATATCTGTTACTTCGTTTAGTATGATACCATATTTCTCTGCAAAGCGTTTATATTCATTGTCAACACTAGATAAACTAAATTCGAATAGAGCAATGATTGTCTCATTATTAATCGAAGCAACAAGACGTAGTTTATCATATCGATTTATTGCAAAACATAAATCACGAGCTTCATTCAAATCATAACCATTACGGGTTGAAATTTTCGTGTTTGTGGGCCTAGATTTTCTAAAAATTGAGCTAATTTTTTCTCATCCGTCAGTAATAATGAACGGAAATTAATTAATATTCCTTCAAAATAATCAGTAGTGCTAATCAAATCTGGGTTTTTGTCAATATCATTCAATGTAAGTACCATCGATTGTGTCTGTCGTTTTATTATGCCTGTTTTGTTTCTATAAAATAGACGGATGAACAAGTGCAACATCAAAAGGAAAAAAAAATAATAATGATAAATTGCACAAAAACAAAAACAAATATACATTTTAGATATTTTGTCAGGAATAAGTAAAAAAANAAAAAAACGTGTTAGCTTACAAAAACATTTAATATCGAGATAAGAATTCGCGATAGATAATTATAACATACAATGCTGCACAAAAAGTAACAAGTAGATCATCAAAGAGCCCAAGAAAACCGAGAACACTTTCTGGTAGAATATCCAATGGCGAAAGAACATATGCAATTACTGTGAGCAATATGAGTATGATTCGTAAACGATATGTCCACGCTAGATTTTGTACAGTAAACATTTGTCGAATAATATGAGGAATTAGCACAGGTATATCATAAATATATTCGCGAAACTATTCAATAGAAAATAGACTTTTCAAATGAATATATGTGTAAAGTCGTTCTTACTGTTCGTGGGGCACCAGAAAATCGACGATTGAAATCTCTCACATTAGTGACCACTGTCTCTCGTACATCATTATCGGCGAGTGTTTCATCCTCGGCGAAACATCTAAGGAGAACAGTTATCTAAAAAAAAATAGAAAACTTTGTTCTTATGAATTGCTCTAAATATGCTGCTAAATGCCTAACAAGATTAAAATATCTCTGATTTAAAGGTTATTGAGATTAGGTAAGTGCTCAGAACGACAATACTCTTCATTCGAATGTTTTTAGTTCAAAATGCATGCGTAACATTTTCTAAACTACGAAACCGAAATATTCCAATCAAGATTTGGTTTTGCTTGCATGAGTAAGCTTTGGACGAACACATAGGATAAGTTGTTAAACAATTTCAAATGTTATACTCGAAATTTTCTAGTGCATTCCCTGGAATGATATTATCAAAAATAGTCTACCTCGTCGTAAACTCCCTCTTCGGTTTGTTTATCATTGTGATATATTGGTTGAAACTGATTCGGTTTCTCATTCTGTGCGTGACTGAGAAAACTTTAAAAAAAGTACATACCGGTTGTCGACATACAGGACAATGCATTCCACTCATCCAATTCATTTGATATTTCCAATATGTGATAATACATTGACCTAAATGAAGCAAGTGACTACAGAATGCTGCCATTGGTCTTTACAGATTGCAAAATTTTACAAACCACAAAACAAATGTCCACAATTCGTTTCTACACTTAATACAGATGAGTCGATAAGACAAATAGGACATGTATCATGTCTTGGTCGACGAATATATGATGATGGTTCATCGGTCACATCTGCTCGAGAATTTTGTTGAGTTCGTTCGCGGAATGCTTCGATGTTCTGTCTATTGTCTGCATGAATAGTTGTATTACGCTGACGTCTATTATAGCAAAAGATTTAAAAGAATATTATTCATCTTTAATAGATCTACCGTGAGTAGTAAATTGAAAGGCCAATGAGACTAATTGTTAAGAGAACTAAAAGAATTGTATCATCACTGATACCTTCGATCATAGATGGATTATGTATTGAATAAGTTTCAAATGACGTACTGTCCTTTTCAAACGGCCAATACCACGGCATTTTTCTAGAAGTAAAAGATGATTGTGTCATCACCCATATTTTTATTCGTTGTTAACAACATCCATTGTCGTGCATGTGGAAAAAACATTTCTCGGTTACGATAATGACTCATTCTTTTGCAGCTGTATGAATAGTTGTTCTCCATATGTATCATCATAGAATACTTATACGAAGCGTAATAGTTTTTTTTCAAAATGTAACTCTCTACTAGTGAAGATTTTTCCGACTCAAACGATTTCTTTAATTGCACAAAGCAAAGCAAGAAAATCAATCTAAAATACAAACATAATAAAAGAAGCAATCGCTCGAATTGTAAATCATGAATCAAGAGATGCGAATCACGTATTATATTTGTTATATATTTTTTTTATATAAAGCCACAAAAGTTAACTAAACTGTATTGCTCTCGTCGCTGGTTTGCTTATAATTCTTTTCTTTTCAGTTTAAACGAGGAACGATTACAACGAGGCAATATAAAGTTATTTCTTCGTCTACAGGGACAATATGGATAATACAAGAAAGAAAAAAAGAAAACTAATGTCATTTTATGATTTAATGGTCTTTTGGTTTTGGTCTGTAGAAGGAAATTTTGCGTGATTTCAATGTTGCCCATTTAACACGTTTCCAATGATAAGTTATGAAGACCAGAGGAACAAAGATTAGAACTGCTTTGAGAGCTAATCGTTTACGATCATCATGTTCACGTTCTGCCGTCCACTTAAGAAATTCAGTAATATCCTTAGCTAATTGAGACTCGGTAGCTTTTGTTCCATCCGAATATTCAATTTGATCATCGTACAATTGTTTGGCCATAGCAATCCAACCACCGCTAAAATATGGATTATAATGAAGATTTGGTTCACCTTTTACACCAGCTGGTGGATCTTGATAGCCAGTCAACAAATTAAATATGTAATTACACCCATCCTCACGACCTAAATAAATGCATTGTTTAAAATTAAGCTTCTCTTTTTCGTCGCTTCAGTATAACAACATTGAGATGTAGTATAAATGCGATAGATGTCTCATATTTCTTTTTACAAACGACGTAATTTAATTTTATGTCACACATCATTAGCTGTTGTGTATTTGGAAAATATGCTTTTTCGTTCGTACGCCAGACAATTCTCAATGGAGTTTCATTGCAATAGATTGTCAATTTATTCTTAGAAAGAAATAAAAACGGATTTCTACAAATAGTTGAACATTTTCTCTTTTTCTCTTCACGTCACATAAATGCTAAACATTTTTACATAAAATACATATTCTTCGTGACTTTTGGACTACCAGATGAGCTGACTTTAATCCTTGTTTATTTAATATTACTTATACATGTTATGATCTAGAACTGAAAATTTTCGTGCTTTCAGAATCAATTTTATATTAGTTATTTTCTTATGAGATTATTTTTACTGTCGTGATCGTCTGTATTATTGGCATCAACGATCTTCCAATATCCATCAAGATAAACGCTTCTAAATAAATTTCAATTATATCCTACATACCAAGTGTAATAAGTGAAAGATCAGGTGGTAAAGCTCCTTGATTTGCATCTTTAGCTGCCTAAAATATTCAAAAAAAAAACATTTATTAATATATTCGTCTATAAAATAACTATTAAATACAAACTTTATCATTTGGATAGGGTGGTGGTAAATAGTCGGTAAGTTTACCAGGTCTTTTAAACATTTCACCCTTGTCATCAGGTCCATCTTGGATTAGATCTTGCGAAGCAATATCTTTAATTTCTGCTTCCGTATGTGTAACTCCAATCAAATGACGATAAGAAACGAATTTCAATGAATGACAAGCAGCACAAACTTGCTTATAAACTTCAAAACCACGGCGTACCGATGCATGGTCAAGTGAATCGAATGCACCACTAAATGACCATGGTAATGGAACTAAATGTGCTTTATTACCGGACGCATAAAGTGCTTGTGAATGAGCCCAAGCATAACCTAAAGCACCAGTAGTTAAAAGACCACCACCAATTTGATAAGCAAGACGTTTCCATCGAATAGATGTTTGAGTCGATGTAGACGATGAATTACGAATAACATAAACTAATATTTGATGGTTTTGCCGAGTTGCTCGACACAAAATAGTTGAAGTCATTTTTACTTTATTACTTAGTTTCAATCGATTGATGTCTATCACATGGAAAGACAAAATCTGCAAAAAAAACAAAAAAAAGAATATTTGAGCTAAGAAAAAAGAAAAAAAAGCGAATATGTTTACGAGTATGACGATACCTAGGATCTTCCATCGAATTGTATTCAAAAACTCCCGACGAATCGATTTCATGTCGCTTGTTCATAAAATTAAACAAGAATGAAATTTCTATTTTTATTTTTTTAGATAAACTTATTGAAATAAAATAAAATATCATCGTATACATAAATAATAGATGACGCTCGACATTCCGAGTTAATTTACTTGGATAAGTGGACCAATAAAATTCGTATTGTTTGTCGTCGTCGTCGTCGTCGTTTGCTTTTAGCCGTTTGACGCACGACTGTTCTAGTTCTCTCTTTTTGGGACATTCCTATATGGTTCATTTACTTATTCCGATGGAATATTCTTCGCAAAAAAGCTTAAATCATTGAATTGTTTCATATGCAAAAAATGGTTTGATTCTATTCGATATTACGTTTGAAATATATCGTTCAGCGAACGTAGATAAGTATATTCGCTAATTTAAGATTTTTGCAGTTGAAATACGAATGAAATTTATGTTCGTTGAATTAAGTGAATAAGATAGAGAGTATAACAGAGAAAATTTTATAGAAAAATAATTTACAACTATTCAATCCAGGTATAGAATTATCTGTAAAATGAATCCATTCAAATCTAAGATGAATGTGAACTCTCTTGAAAAATTTTCTCTTTTATTTTAGAGAATAATGATCGGCGTAAATAGTATATTTGATTGTCTCGAGTTAAATACGCCTTCTAATAAACGCGATATTGAAGAATTAATTCGTAATCAGCGTCAAAATAATTCTAAAAATTCTTCATCAACACATCTCAATCATCTTATAATCGATGTCGACACAACGTTAGAACGTCTCTATGGTGGTTTTTATCCCGATTGGTTAGCTGGCGGTGAATGGTCACATCTCTACTCATACATATTATCATTACTTAAAACATGTCAAGAATTATCATTGTGTCTTATATTTTGTTTCGATGGTACATTGTATCGTTCTGGACAATCTCAATGGTATTATGAACAACTACAACATCGAAAAAAAGTGAATCAAATATTTAAACATTTAAAACAAAATAAATCTGGTTTGCCGCGTCGTCAATTATGGTTACCACCGCCAGCATTTCAATTATGTTTACGGATTATTTTACGTGAAATAAATTCATCTCATTTTATTATGTATCAAACTTGGGGCTATGGCCAGTGTCAACATCAAGAACAGATTAAGAGCTATGCTAGACAATATAATCAAAATTTAATTGGCATTGTTTCATCTGATATTGAATTTTTATTTTCTCCAAAAATCAATAATAAGAATATATTATTAAAATATTTTTCTTCGAAAAATTTTAAATTATCATTGAAAGGAAAATTAACACTTGTCGAAATTAAATTAAATCAATTAAAAGATAAATTTACTCTTGATAATAAACAATTTTCTCTTTTACTAACATTATTAGGTAAACATCTAGTTGCATATCTTTATTTTAATAGTATAAACGTTCTTGTCTTTTTTTCAAGGAAATCATATTTTACCCTATGGTGATTTGATTCATTTTCATAATGATATAATTCGTAATCAAGATATTTCAATGCCATTATCAAAACGTATTTCACCAGTAAGTTTTTATTCAAATGTCTACGAACGAAAGTTGATGTTATACGAATTTTAATAAAGAGGACAACAGTCAGTAAACCAAAGTCGCAAGAAGTCTGTATCAGGGGTCGCAACGGGCCGCCCGACCCGTTGGACCGACCCGGACCGTTGGTAAATTTTCACCGGGCCGGGCGGACCGGTGAAAATTTTCTGTCGGTCCGGGCGGGCCACGTATTTCTTCGGTCCACCCGGACCGGCTTGCTTTATTTTTTTTCTTATGAATCGAACATAACTGGTGTGTCAGCATAAATGGCGGTCTCAATATTTCTTCAATATTCCTTTCAGCTTTCATAGTTTCGGACTGACTTTTACACCAAAAGATTCAGCCTTGAATGCTCTACAAAACCATAAAAAAAATGAATCACATGGAGATAGAAGCAAAGCAATTATTGTAGTAATACTTCTAACAAACATCGATATCAACTTTAAAGAACTTGTACTCAAATTAATTTGCGTTTTTTCTTGCTAGTGAAACACTTTTAGAAAGCTTCAAAGTAATATTTCTGATGCGATGATGAGCGCACTATATAATGAAACATACGAAAGAATATTTCAACAAAAAAAGATTGACAAAGCATTCAGTTTTTGGTCATTTAGTCTGCCTCTGGCATATTTCGGCATTTTATTTGAATCTAGTCGATAGGAAGTGATACTTCTGCAGAATTAATGTATAACTCCATGATATTCCATAGTGCCAGTCTGTACCTTTAAAAAAAGACAGAAAGTTTTCACCAAAAAATAGTACTTGGTCGACTAATATGAATTTTTCAAGAAAACGGAAAATTATTGGTAAAAACGCGTTTTTTAGAAAATTTAAAGAAAAAGTAATACTTATTTTATCCAGCATGTTTTGATTATTGAATTATTTCAGTATACTAATAAGATAGACCTTTTGAAGCTCTACACAATCGGCAGTTCAATTTGCCTCTATAGCTCGATATGAGAACACATAAATACAAGAAGTTGTAGTTCGTGCTCTAAAGTTGTTGATGTTACTTGTTTTGAGTATTACTGCCATAATTTTTTTGTTTCTATCTCCATACGATTCATTTTTTATGGTTTTGTAGAGCATTCAAGGCTGAATATTTGGGTAAAAAAGTCAGTCCGAAACTGTGAAAGCTGAAAGGAATATTGAAGAAAAACTGAGACCACCATTTTTGCCGATGCATCCGTTACTTATGATATTTTTGGTTATCATATGAATTATGTGATCTTATGAAATTTATTAAGAAATCAAAGTCATACTGTGTACGTGTAGGTAACTTTTTCTAAATACTGCATTAAGTTTCAATCTTATTAATCTCAAATATGATTAAAAGATAGTTCATCGGATTATGTCGGTCCGGTCCGGTCCGGTCGGTCCAGACAAATCAACGGGTCGGGTCGGACCGGACCGTTGTGATTAATGTGTCGGTCCGGGCGGGTCCATCTAGCTGACGGGTCGCAACGGGCCGGGTCGGTCCATGAAAAGTTGGACCGTTGCGACCCCTGGTCTGTATTAACAACCAAATATAAACAATAAAATTTTCTTTGTAGCAAACAAATGGAACTATTTCACCACCAGTCGTCGATTCAATAACGTCAGAAATAAAAGCGGACGTGTGTTCTCCTGACAATAACACACTTGATACCAGTGAAGATCATCAACAAACATCACCAGTTCATTTTTCAACGCAATCTCGTTGTAATGGAAATAATTTTTCGATAAATTCAACTGTTGATCAACTCATACCGCGTCTTGTTGATTATATTCGTAAACAAAGCGCAGATAATGATTTTGACTTTGAAACAATTGCTAGCCAAATTTTTAAGTAAAATTTTTCTTAACTAGACTTCTGTAGTTTAACATTAACTTACTATTTTCTATGTAGACACTTAACAGATAATGAAGCACGTCAAACGAAAACTCAGTTATTAATAGATTCTTATCAATATTATTCAAATGCAATCAGCGAAAGTCAATCAACCAGAGATTCTTTGGAATCATCAGAAACACCTATTTGCTCTAATTTTTCTTCTAGTCAAGGTAAGATGTTTGAACTACGTTTTCTGTTATGAAATTTCTTTTTTGATAATTAAATTCTTCTCAGTTATTGACTCATACTTTTTATTTATAATCAGTACGAATTTATTTTTAAGCACAATGAAAGTTGCAAATAAAGAATTGAACAGATATTTCCCCCTATACGCACGACAAAAATCTTAACAAAGAGTGATTACCGAATCTGAGATGCATAACCATGAGAACATAACAGTCACTATGAATAGCAGATCAAAGATTATATATAAATAAACTCGCATAATAATGAATGAGTTGCACTTGTAGAAGATTAATTAGAATCATGACGAAGATATTTGCTCGTTTGATTTTCATCTCATCCGCAATTGTGCTTCAAGTCGTTACAATAGAACGATCGTTTAACTTTAATTTTAGTGTCTGTGAATAAGTCAGATGAAAATCAAATATTCGAAAATTGTTCAGATGTGAATATCGAAGTAATACGTACAGCTTTTAATCTACACAGGCAAGGCTTAATGATGCCATGGATATTTCAATGTCTTTACAAAGTATTTTTATTGATTTAATTTTTCTTATCCATAAATAAAAGAATTCTAGCACGAAATAACATTTCCTGTAACTGTTGAACCAGAAATGTGCAATACAATTCCAGGTGTATGCGAATTTTTTCGTCCAATACGAAAATATGTTTATTCGATTTTATTTGATTCTAAAACAATAATACGTGAACAAGTTTATAATAGCGAACATGGTTCTTATTTAACAGAGATTCATTGTGAACAATTATCATTGAAACATACAATTGAACAACTTTGGTTCGGTACAAATCCCGATGAAGATCGTCATTTACGAATGAAAACATTTTTGCAATCATTATATTACTGTGATTTACCTACAATCCATTCCATATCATTTGATTATCTTATTTTTTTATGTATATTACGTTATATATATATGGAATTTTTTCGTTATTCATCAACGTCATCTATTTTACAAACGTACGAATTAATGGCATTTATTTCTCAAGCCGTTCTTATAACGGAATTACAACCAAAACCATTGATGAATTTGCAATCGACTAATTTCTTAAATCAATACGATCATATACAAATAATTAATTATGAAACTCGTCCAATACAATTGGCACACCTATTTATGCGTGGATTCGAAACTATTCTATTTGCTAATGAAGTATGTGGTGCACCAGTGCATCCAAAATATTGTTGTCCATCGCATTTTTTTAATGGAAAATTATTTCATCAAAAATATTTACAAGCTCAATACTATCAACAAAATCAAGATTTAATGATTATATTATGTGATGGAAATGTAAGATAAACATAAATTAGACTTGAGAAGATACATAATCGGTTTTCTTTAATATTCTCTATTGGTAAAGTTGCCCGAAAAAAATCATATTACGAAAAGAGCAGAGCAAAATCAGATTAAAAGCATCCATCCAAAGTTGAACATGTTTGTATTATATTCCTAGTAGAATACTCTTCGATTCACTTGAATCTAGGGCGAAATTCAGCATAGACTATCTGTCTGTCAATAGTTAAAATTTACACAAAAAACAAATTCTTTTAGTAAAGCATTGCCATTTGAAACAACAGAATTACAGTGTAAGCACTTTGTTATTAAGAGTAGCTGAACATTTCATAATAGACGAATTGGTTCAGTAATATTCGAAGTTGTTAATCAAAATATTATTATAGTATTAGTTCACTTCATCGAGAAAAAAAAACTCTGACATTGAATCGAAGACAATCGTTTATTTTCTATATTAGACTCATTTTGCTCAAATTGGCTCACATTTACTTGATATTATATTGGATGGAACACCAAATGGAAATTTTCATCATACTCCAATGCAAAAACAACAGTATCAATATCCAACAGAGGCACCATCACCACAACAGCAGCAACAGCGTGTTTTGAAAAATCCATCTCGGCAGGGGCAACCACTTGTAGCGAATTCTACACGTACGCTGATGCGTAACAATAATAAATCATCAACAAAAAATGAATTAAATAATCAACAGCAAACACCGATTTCAAATTTTCGCCAACAACAGCAACAACCACCTCGGATTAAACAACAAACTGGTTATACGAAAACTACTGGAACTATGAATAATAATAACAATGGTATAGACAAAATGACTGCTAGTTTAATCGATTAGCGGTGAATTTTATTTATTCTTATTTTTAGTCACTCCATTCAATGTTAAATCTCATCAACAATCAATGAAATTCAATACTCATTCGGTACAAAATGTGAACTATGCTACACCTCCACCACCGCAACAACGACAATTACCTACTGAACAATGGACGGGCCCACCAACGTCAACATTACTCCCGAATCATTTACATATGCAGCCACAACATCAACCAACTAATTCAATATATAATATACAATCTATACCTCTTCAATATCAACAACCAATGACTAATAAGTAAGAAATTCTCCGTCAACATATATGGAGGACAAACAACTTGAACCCTAGAAATAACGAAATATTTTTTTTTATTTAGTTTTATTAGTTCTCATGAACAATTTATTCATCTTCAACTTCATCCACAATCAATGGCAACAACACCAGCACCAATGTCATATCCTCAAGCAACGCAAATGATAAATCCTCATATTCCAATGGCAGCCTACAATCATCTTCATCCGCCACCGTATACCATCCCCAATGGACCAACATTTTATCAACCTTCGCCGCCACCAACAAATTCTTTTCAACAACCAATAGCAACGCCATATCTTCCTCATCATCCTCAAATAGTACCTGGCCTTCCGCCACATGCACCTATTGCTCCACAACGAACAGTTAATTTTACAACAGCAATTTCAACAACAAATAATAATAATAATCCTAACCATTATCAACAATCAACACAACGTATCTCACCAACTTCACTGCAAACACAGGAAATGAAT
The DNA here is from genome assembly GCA_900239745.1 of Rotaria magnacalcarata. Lineage (NCBI taxonomy): Eukaryota > Metazoa > Rotifera > Eurotatoria > Philodinida > Philodinidae > Rotaria > Rotaria magnacalcarata. The sequence continues at coordinate 18,673 of OENM01000743.1, forward strand.
CTACAAGCATTACAACAACGTATTATTGAACAACAAAAACATCAACAAACACCCATATCAATTCAAAGACAAGTGAATCGATTACATGCTGTTGATTATACTCAGTAATTGACACTGATTTAGTTTTATTTCTCTCATTTCGATTAATTATTTTTAGATATGATATTCATCGTTCGACACAACACAATGGAATTTCACTAGGTGCGCAATCCTGTCATCACCCGTCCATGATTGTCGATCATCAACAACAACGACCACCGCATGGATTTTGATAAGCAGAACTCTTTGATTTTTCTTTTACTCTTTTAAATCAAATGTTTATATTATATTTTTTTTATCATCACATAGTCTGCGAGACATTTGTGTTAAAAGGAAAAAGAAAGAATATATTAATGATCATTCCTAGTTAGATATTACGATTAAGTGTGTTGATATGACATACACATATATGAATATATGGAGTTTTTTTTTCTTTTCTTTTCGATACATTTTTTTTCCTAGTACTGTTAATTAAAAAAAAACTCGGAATACATTATACATATATATAACGTTTAATAATAAAGATGCTAAAAAATCGCTTATTGTTTATTTGTTTTAAGATGATCTATTTATTTTTATCACGTTCAATAGCATGGCCATTGAATATATTTGGTATGAATTCGAATGATAAAAATCCGTCAATTTTGGATGCTGGCAGTCAAAGAATAAAAGACCCCGATGTATCATCACCATTAATTTCAAATAGAGATCTTATTCTAAATGCAGATTTATCGGACAATATGGATCATACGAAATCTTTGATTGATAAAAATAAAGTAGCAACATTTCCACCACGGAACGTTTTATCTGTATTAGGAAAACATTATTTAACAAGAGAAGATTTAGACGCTTTGATACAGGCTCGATTTCAACAAGAAACTCCACGCGATCGTGTAGTACGATTTCTATGGAAAAAGTAAGATTTGTTGTAAGAGAAATAAAAATGTCTAATATTCAAATATATCAAAATATTTGATAAGAAATGTCCTATCTAAAGTAAAACGGCTTAGTCAAGCCTATGAGAAGTGTTTGCTTATGAATAAATTAGCATGAATAGAAGATCCAAGAATAGCATTTATATTTCTTATTTTATGTGTTGTCTACGTACAGATGTAGATTTTGAAGATTGCAGGAGCTACTCACTGAGTTTGTTTTTTTTATAATTTCTATTAGTGAACTATCTCAATATCCGATCTATGCAAAAATAAAAGATTGGCAATGTGCTGGTATTGCTCTGGGTATTGGTTGTCTATTTGGATTTAATCGAAAAGAAGAAATGAAGCCTGTTTATATTCGGCAAACGTCCATGTTAAAATTTCAAGATCGACTAACGGCTGAGGTGAGGAGGTGAGCTTTGCTCTATGTAGAATTATGATTCTAGTCTATAATATTTACAATATTCTTTGTTATTCTAGAGAGCTTTTCGACAATATAATGTTGTTCAGTTTATGAAAGAATCCTATCGAATAGCAATTATTGTTCTATTTATAACTGAAACAATGATGTATGTATTATTAAAATGAATTAGATGAAAATACATTTAATAAACAAACTATTTTATTCTAGGACAAGTCAATATGCTATTCAAGCATATCGTAATAAGTCAACCATTTATGATTGTGTACCAGGTGGGGCATTCGTAGGTTTTGCCTTTAAAATGTTTCATAGTCCATTGGCAGCATTTATTACCACACTACAAGGCGGCGTCATTGGGTAAATAATTTTATCAGTAGTGCCATAGATATATGATAAACAATTATAGGACTAGTTCCAAGTAGTTATTCAAATCGATTTCACGAAAACGAGTTTTGACTTTTTTAAAAGTAATTTTTTCGCATCTTAAACTGAAATTCGTACAATAATTTTCAATCTAGTCTATTCGAAAACTAGACGAAAGTTTGATCGAAATCCATTCTTTATATTTCATGGAAACTTTCTTGAACGACTAAATAATACAGGAACATTTTATTCATATATTTCATAAATAACAGTCTATCTAACATTTTTTTTTATTTTACTAGATTTCTCTATGGTTTTGTTCAAAATGTCGGTTATCGATTAATAGATCGTACTTATGAGAATTTACATTATGAACAAGTCATGGAATGGATCTTGCATCGAGAGTAAATTTTTATCGGAAAATAAAAAGACTATTATAAGTCGATTTTTTAAAATTTTTTAGGAACGCTGAATTGTGGAGTGCTAATTTAGATGAATTACCACCAAATTATGAAAGGCCAGAAGCAGAACGTACTTGGGGTCTTGGATGGTTTAAACCGTAGAGTTAAAAATTTTTTTTTTGTTTTTTATCGATGTGGAAAAAACACAGTTTGTTTTTGTTATAAAATTTATACTCATTAAAATATAAAATTTAGTTATTTCTATACAAGCTTTATTGTGATCAAATGTTATACATCATCCTGAATAATGGTTTAGATAATCATCAGATTTTCTTAATACTGAATCATTATGTTTATTCAAAGTCGATGTCCATATTTACTGTGAGGTACCCTTGAAGCTTTTATAATTGATACGTAGTCTTTATTTGACAATGAAATAATGCCGATTTAGTAAACGAATCTTTACATAATCGAATAAATGCTAATCAATTGAACTGCACCATTTGTCTGTCAGCGACGATTAGAAGTGTTGTTATGATGTCTTTCATTTCTTACTTATTTTTATAATTTTATCTAACAGATAATTATGAAATGTCATTGAACATTCAATCAAATTATATCGTTTTTCTATTGAAATAAACATATTTATTGACTCAACTGATAGAGTACAATTATAAGCAGGGAATTTTATTTGATGATAAACAATCTGAAATAATTCTTTTCAAATTCGTAAAATTTACTGCATAAGACAAGAAGAATCCAAATTTAGGACTGTATTTTATCAGAAAATAAATTCATGAACACATTCTACTTGTTTCTAATCAATATCTAACGAACGCTTATGATCAGTTTCTCGCCTCTGAGAGATCATTTTTCAACTATATATTATTATAATTATGAATATTTACGTAAATGATATTTTTGGTGTTCATAGTGAACGGCGAAGTTCATGATTTATCAAAAAAGTAGTTACACATATCATAGACATTTTAAACGGAGATGAAGTTAGCCCTATGTTTTTCAACTTTAGAATGTATTCTCAAGATAAAAATATTGGATGTAATTCATCTTTTAAAGTATACTTATTTTTTAGACTTCATATTGTCAAACATTGAATACCTTTTAAATACTCAAATTACTGGATAAAAAGTACGTCAACTTCGATTATTTTGTCCGATGTGCTGAATGAAAGCACTAAATTGAATTATATTTGTTTTCATTTTTATTGGTTTATAATAGAAGACCTTGTTCACCGAAGCCTAAAAAATGAGCATATAAACTCGTTACTACGTATTTTATTAATTAGTAGAATTATACATGTCACTATTCTAACAAAGATAGATTAAAATACTTAGTTGTAATCCTGCATAAATGAGATTCTTATTCATTCTAAAAATAGTAGTGACTTCTGAAATGAGGCAATTAAACACCTTGAGATTTTCTTTCTATAATACAAGTTATTGATCTGAAGAAAAAAAAATTACGTTACCTAGGCGCCCACTTTATTTGTGACCAAAACATGACTCAATGAAATCGAATTTGAGCTATTTAGCATGCCTATCAATTAGTCATAGCAATCAAGCTGTGATACAACTGATGTAGACAAAGACAAATTACTTCCGTTTTTTTTCTTCTTCAAAATTTCATAAATATTTTTTGGATTGTTGTTTTAATGTGCGTTTGAAGGCTAAATTTGACACCGTCATTTTCTTAATAACAAGTATCCTGTTAAAATAATGGCACAGGCAAAGTGTCACGAAATAAAGTAAAATATGTCGAGTCCTTATTCAGTTAAAACATTCGCCTCTTTCTTTTGTCAATGTTACATAATGAAACGAAAAATAACAGTTGCCACGAGGTGAAAATGTTTTCTCTACCCTTCTTGTTGTCGTGCGTTGAATTATGAAACAATTTAATAATGATTTCTTCGTTTTTTTACGAAAAACCCAAGTCAGTCACAGTCAGACAAACAATTAAGTTATAGAAGTATGTACAGAAGAACAAAAATAAATAGCACTCTGAAAATGAAGAACGCTTTTTTTCGCTCTGAAGCATTGTTGATTTGAAAATATGATTCTTTCATTTAGAAAAAATGTATTGATAAAAATTTCGAATATACGAAAACATGGCTCATCGAAATTAGTTTAACGTAGAAATCGAATACGTAAAGATTTTGTAGAAGATACAAAAATTACCTACTCCTATAGAAATAAATCTCTAGACCGGTCAGTATTCTTTTCTTTCTATTGTCGAATTTTCGAAAATTTTTATTTTTTGTTGATTCTTGAACAGAAAATCTCTCCACAATCATAATTCGATTATTTTTAGTTCCTCCTGTTTTAGTTAACACATTATATCTCATGCAAATATCTAAAAACTGATGATTCATAAAGAACAATAATGTATAGTATTTATTCTTCTGAATTATTTCTGTTGCTATTAACCATAGCAGCAAGATCAGTTATTGTTCTATTGGCGTCAATACTTCTTATGATTCATTCTGATGCTTCTTATAGAAAGTAATTCGAGGAAAAAAAACATGGTACTTGCTCTGTCAAAAGCAAGTCCTGAAAATACCAATACTTAAATTAAGCATCTAACGTAAATATCTGTCTTTATTCCAACTTTTTAATCGGCAACAACGTCTTTGTGAAGGTATGTAGAGGGAGATTTTACCTATGAAATAAGTTGTTGACAGTATCTTTCTATTTTTAGCGGAAAGACTTATAATGTTTATTTCCACAATACAAAAATCTCTTGACTAAAGGTTTCAATTTGAAATTCTGTCAGGAAATTTTCATAAATTTAGTATAGAAATTATCTTTGTAAAAATACCGTCTATTCTTTCTTCTTATAGAATATTGTTTACTTTACAATATCTAATACTTCGAGTAGTTTACCAATCTATTTTTTTTTGATTAAGCATTTCGTTAATAAGAAAAATAGAAAAAAACTAAATTTTAACCTATGATATGTAGCCATTTTGAGTAGAAAGAAACTTGTCAATTTTATATCGTTATAGATTCTCGTTGTGAGTGTTGATTACGGTTTCTAAAAAAATAAAATAAAATCACACTTTTTATTTCACAAAGAATAAACAGACCGGCGACACTGACGAATCTCGATTTCATCCGTACGAATAAAAGAAAATAATCGTTCAACAATATCTTCTATTGTCCATTTGAAAACACTAGAGTTCCAAATGTCGGCCAATGCACAAGCCCTCGTCAATACTATGACGATACCTCGTTTCAGTGCATCGTTATGTAATAATCAACATTTTGTTCTCGTCTGGTTAGATGTAAGAATTACCGATTACAATCAAGATAGCATTAATACGCTCCATGAGTTGAAACGCATCGTAGGTGTTATCAATACATTCGTCGACATTGATTCCTGTGCAGATTTCATCAAGAGTACCGAAAATGAGAAAATTTTTATGATTGTTTCTGGTGCATTAGGTCAAACTATTGTACCACTTATTCATGAAAAATCTCAAGTAACTTCAATCTATATTTTCTGTGGGGACCGATCAAACCACGTAGATTGGGTGAAAGCATGGTCAAAAATAAAAGGTGTTTTTATAAATATATTACCTATTTGTGATGCACTCGAGCAAGCCGTACGACAATGTGATCAAGATTCAGTTCCGCTTAGTTTTTTGCAGGTTGATGCTGAGTCATCATCAATACAGCTAGATCAATTGGATCAATCATTTATGTATACAATTTTATTGAAAGAAAGTTTATTTAAAATACGTTTTAGTAAAAAATCTGTCAAGGAATTTACTGCCTATTGTCGAACACAACTTCCTGAAAATGATTTAGATATGATCGATAAATTCGAATCTAAATACAACCGATTAAAAGCCATATGGTGGTATACTAATCAATGTTTTCTTTACCCTATGCTTAATCGATCTTTACGTATGATGGAAGTTGATACTATTATTAAAATGGGTTTTTTTATGCAAGATCTACATCGTCATATTACGGAATTACACAAAAAACAATTGAAAGATAAACATTCAACCGAACTATTTATTGTTTATCGTGGTCAAGGTCTATCGAACGTAGATTTTAGTAAAATGAAGAAAGCGAAAGGTGGATTGATATCGTTTAATAGTTTTTTGTCTAGCAGTAAAAAAGAAAGCATAGCACAGATCTATGCTCGTCGTGCCATTACTGAATTTGGTTTAATGGGTATTGTCTTCAAAATGTTCATCGATCCATCTATTTGTTCAACTCCGTTTGCACTCATAAATGATCTTAGTTTTTATAGATCATCAGAACAAGAGATTCTTTTTTCTATGCATACTATTTTTCGTATCGGTGAAATTAAAAAACTCGAATTTCATAATGATCGACTTTGGGAAGTGGAACTCACATTGACAAGTGAACAAGATCAACAATTCAATACACTGACTCAACTTATCCAGAGAGAGACTAGCGAAGAGAACGGATGGTATGCTTTGGGTCGTTTGCTTCTTGATTTAGGTAAATTTGAGAAGGCTGAAGAAGTGTATACACGATTACTGAATGAAACATCGAATAGCACTGAAAAAAACTTTATTTATCATCGGTTAGCATGGATTAAACATAATCTAGGAGATGATGCAGCTGCAATAAAATTATATGAAGCATCACTTAAAATCGATAATAGCGCTTTTTGTTCGTCCGGTTTAACTTTAGCTACGACCTATCACAACATGGGTTTAGTACATGCGAAATTGGGAGACTATATTAAATCGCAAGTAGCACATGATAAAGCGTTGAAAATATATCGAGGTATACTCGATCCGGATCATCAAGATCTTGCGACTTCATTGGATCATAACGGCTTAATATATGTTAAATTGGGAGACTATATTCAAGCACTTTCAAATCATAAAGAAGCATTGAAAATCTATGAGAAAAAATTACCTCCGAATCATCCGTTATTGGCTACATCCTATCATAATATTGGTCAAGTATATGATAAAATGGATGATTATGCAACAGCACGTATGTTTTACGACAAGACACTTGCAATTTATCGAAAAACCTTACCACCAAATCATCCTGATTTAGCTTTATGTTATCAAAATATTGGTAAAACATTAGAAAAGATGTGCGAATATGAGAAAGCACTTACAGCTCATATGAAAGCACTTGCAATTTTTCAAAAGACTCTCCCATCAAATCATATCGATCTGGGTAATTGTTATAGTTGTATCGCATTAGTTTATAACCATATGGGTGAATATTCAAAAGCAATTCCATTTTATGAGATTGCACAAAGCATTTTTACGCCAGTTCTACCACCCAATCATCCTGATTTAATTAGTCTGTACAATAATATCGGCGAAGTATATGATAATATGAAAGAACATGTTCAAGCACTTTCATATTATAGTAAAGCATTGCAACTATATCAACAAACTCTTGTTTTAAATGATTCCTTATTGGCTTCGATATATTTCAGATTAGCCAATATACATTACAATATGAACTGTTATGATAAAGCTCTATTCTTTGCCGAACAAAGCATCGATATTTCAAAACGTGTAATTGCTCTAAATCGTTACGATGTCGAGATACACAATAGAACTGTAGCGTTAGTAAAAAAGATTTCAAATTAATTTTAGCACTTTTTCTATAGTGTAAATTTTCCGAGAAACAAATAAAATTTGTGATTGATTATTATTTTTGTAACAAACAGAACTCAACTCTATTTTTCAGCCAATCAATAGTATCTTATTCTCTGTTTCTTTTCTGTCAAAATCCATAGCATCATACTTTATCATAGATAGGGAATGATCGAAGGAAACTCACCGACGACAGGTGGTGATATCTGACAATTGAGTTATCGCGTAATAGTGATAGATTTCACAATCAATTGGTATGTATAGATTTTTTCCTACGGCGACAAACTATACTTTAACTTCACTAAAGCATAGATATATTTTACTGTGAAGTCTTTTTTAAATAATTACAAAAATCATAGGTCTATGCAATAGCAATGCATCATTCTAAGATACGGGGGGGGGGGGGGGGGGGGNATAATACAAATTTGGATGAATGATAATAGCTGATTGTTATTGTTAATTTCTATCCTTTTTAAACTGAAATATATGAATCAAATCTTATTTACAACCTACCCCAAATAAAAAAAATTTACGCTAGGCTTTATGCAATGAAATCAAAATTTTGAAAATATGTACAAGACCATTTGTTATTTACGAATGTCCTCAAATACGATACGTTCCTTCCTTTTCACATTACTAAAACCAATTCCTGAGATCAGATAGATGAAAATTAAACGAAATTAAAAATTCAGATCCGATGATCTCATGCTTAAATCTTCGAAGATTTTTGTAACTAGACAATATGCCTAGTTTTCTAAAATCCAAATCATATTGAATTCGACCTTCAATAATTTCTTTTTTCACATACAGTTGTTGACGACTTTATTAGCACTTAGAATGCATTCGTTTGGAAAATGTGGACATATTTAATCGGCTAGTTTTGTTTCTTTCTTTCAATTTTCGTACCAAAGAGCAGACAAACGGTCATTTGAATTGCAATAAACGTACATTCAGAACGAGAGAAGAATGGTCTTGTGGGTTACTTACATCGGCATAATCAATCACTAGGTAAAAAGATGAAAGAAAAAGCAAATCTACTTTACTTTCAGGTACTACCCTGTACATTTTTTATTTTACTACAGGCATCAAATCCTAGCAGCTGTTGAAAATGCCAAAAAAATTAAATGATCACAGAACAAGTTAAACCATAGAGTACACAAGCCTATACACAAAAAGGAAGCCATCTTTCAAATAATAGATATTTCAACAATGACTGCGATCAATTTATCTCTAGTTTCATTGCCCATCGAGCTTGTTCATCGTATTCTTGATAATCTTGATGATTTAACAATTCTCATGTCGCTTCGTAATGTTTGCTCCCGACTAAATTTAATTATCGATACATATCATCGATATCAGGTTAGTGGCAGTTGTGTATTGTGAAGCTTGATTTTTTCTTCATGTATCTTTCTAACAATTGAAACGAGAAGAACCATTTTCAATCTAAGTTATTTTTGTCTTCAAACTATAATGTAGACACTCACGATGTTGAATATTGCAAATCTACGATGGAAAAGTCAAGAATTACCACGTTTATATAATTTATTATTAAATAATACAGTAAAACAACAATTCTCATCATCCATTTAATACTGATTTGTACGTCTCAACGTAGATTCTCGTCACATTAGATCTTGCATACAATAGAATAGGTGACGAGGACACATGGTCTCTGGCAAATACATTAAAAAATAAGAAAGTAAGAAAAGTTTCGGAAAGATTGAATTTAGATGCATCTTTACTATTTTCATATAATTAGGTTTTAATTTCACTAAACCTTGCAAAGAATGATACTGGTTTTAAAGGTGCGCAATACCTAGCTGATGCACTACACGAAAATACGGTGAATAAAATAAAATGTAATCTTGACACTTTGTATTCGTTGTTAACATTTCATTCAGACACTTGGTGCCATTGTACTCGAGTTTAACAATATTGGTTCTCAAGGAACAGAATATTTGGTTCATGCACTTAATCACAATAGAGTGAGTACGATCTACTACGCCTGTATAAGTTACATTCATTTGAATTATATAACAAAGTCACTGAATATATTGAATCTTCGACAAAACAAAATTAGTGCTGACGGCGTAAAATATTTGTCTCAAGCACTGCAAAATAATGAAGTAAAGAAATTGATTTATTGATGCTTGTATTTATTATTCTATGCAGACACTCAAAACATTAGTACTTGATCTAAATCATATTGGAGAACAAGGTACACAATATCTAGCTGATGGATTAGAAAATAATAAGGTAAATAGTTATATTTTTTATTCATCTAAGTACAATATAGTTTTTCCTGGCTATGAAAAAAGGCATTAACAACAATTCAATTAGGATATAACGCAATAGGCGCTGAAGGAACAAAATTGTTATCGAATGCATTATAAAAGAATACGGTAAGAAATAATTCGATATTTCGTACTCGTCTATACCTAGAGGTGTAACCCGAAGGGTTCAACATCGGCGGCGGCGGCGACTAAAAGTTTTCAATTTTTTTAGATCGGCGGTGGCTGATGGGNCGGCGGCGGCGCCGGCTCACATTTAGAAGTTTTTATGCAGCGGCGGCGGCGGCGGCTAAACTTAAAATCGTATTCGTGTTTCAAGAAAAAAAATCCTCTTCATTTTTATTGTTTTTTACTGGAAGCATAAAAATTCTCCTTTTTATTCATCAGAGAACAATACCAATGGTTGTGGGGAACTCCTAAAAATGAAAAAGTCGAGAAATTGTTCGATGTATATGTTTCAACGGCGGCGGCGACTCGCATTATTAAAAATTTTCGTTCATTACGGCGGCTGCAAAATTTTCAAAACTTGGTATGATTTTGCAGCGGCGGCGGCTCAGCCGTACGGCTTACACCTCTATCTATACCCTATGGCATAGACACTTACTATGTTGACACTCGAAGTAAATCATATAGATCATGAAGGAGTAAAAAATTTAGCTAATGCATTAGAAAGCAATAAGGTAAATGACGTATTCGTGTCATGTAGATTTCAATTAGTTTCATGTTTCTACATAGACATTAGCTGTATTAAATTTACGGTGGAATCAAATAGGTAATCAAGGAGTTCAATATCTAGCGAATGCATTAAAAAATAATACAGTAAAAAAATGTTTTCTCATTCGATTATTACTCTCTATGAACTTGTATCCATCAATTTAGATGCTTACCACATTAAATCTTATGGTGAATGATATTGACTCTAAAGGAGTAAAATATCTGACGGATGCATTACAGCATACTAAAGTAAAATAAAGTTCTTCTTGTTCACATAGATTTTTTTATCCTTACATTCAGACGCTTATGACTCTGTCCTTTGGTGGTAACAAAATAGGTTTTTTGGGAGCATAATTTTTAGTTGATTTATTAAAAACTAATACTGTGAGATCAGTCTTCTGTCTATTATTCTTATTGATATTTATCATTTACTTCAGGCAATCACTGAGCTAATGCTAGAAGGCGATGAACTTGGTGATCGAGGAACACAATATTTAGCAAATGCATTAGAAAATAATAATGTAGGGCGACTTCATCAATAATCTCTTTTATATGTTTTTTTTGTCATGCAATACAGACTCTCATAACGCTGAATCTTCAAGAGAATGGTATAAGTGATGAAGGAGCCTATTGTTTGACTAATGCACTAAAAATAAATGCAGTAAGAAAACAGTTTTCGTATTTACTAATGGATCATTTATTCATTCAAACTATTTTAAATAGAAATTAGAGGTTCTAAATCTTCCACGAAATAAAATTCATTCTCCAGGATTATTAACTCTAGTGAATGCATTAAAGTACAATACGGTAATACTGATTCTCTTGTCTTTCTATTGAATCATGATATGTATCATATCGTAATAGACACTCATGATTTTAAACCTTCAATTAAACTCAATAGATGATGATCAAGTAGTTCGACAATTAGCCAATAATCTTGGAAAAGATGCAGACAGAGTATTTTGGTAATCACCTGAAATGAAATCCTGTTACAATATATCTTAAAATCGAAACATTTGACAAATCTTCCTATATATGTTGCAGGAGAAATTAAAATTCTACTAGTAGAAATTAAAATCACCAAATTATTTTAATTTCTCCTATAGTAGAGATTGAAATTTACGTTTTACATTAATGATTTGTACATAGAATAAAGGACAGAAAAAGGATTTAATTGTTTTATCTAAGATACACGTATCAGTATCGAAACACAACTTGTAATTCTCCAATAGTCAACAATTTAAAGTGCTTGAAAACCCAAAATTTAAACTGGGCCTCACCGGAACCATCTTTCAGCACCAACAAAATGTCGTTATAAACCAGTTTCGTGATAACAAACTTACAGCGAAATTTCTTACTTAAATTTTCGATATATTTATCAATTTTCTCATAGAACAGCTCCATTTTATAAAATATTTTTCGATTTTGTCGATACTGATACGTGTATCTTAGATACAACAATTAAATCCTTTTTTCTTTCCTTTATTCTATGTACAAATCATTAATGTAAAGCGTAAATTTCAATCTCTACTATAGGAGAAATTAAAATTTAATTCTCTACTAGGAGAAATTAAAATAACCGGCAATTTCAAGTTATACTAGTAGGAATTAAAATAATTTGGTGATTTTAAGTTATACTAGTAAAATTAAAATTTTGATTTCTATTATCCAGGTGAATCAATCCGATACCGAATCCCATCGGATTCTATCAGTTTCCGATACTAGGATCCGATATCGATTCCGGAACCAGGAATCCGACGATAATCCGATAGTTTCCTTGAGCCTTCCGAAGAGCTCCTTCGGATTCCAATAGGAACCGATCGGATCCTAGGCTAGGATTCATTCTCCTGGGTAGTAGAATTTTAATTTTTCCTTCAACATATATATATATATATATTGTATTCGTTTTGATTTTTTTATTAAAAACATCTGTATATTTTCAAATAATATAATATGTATGAATCATATATAATATAATGAATAAAATGAAGGCGATCTTCACGTTACATTTTACACTTCGAGAAACTACTTCGAAATGAAATCATGTATAATCGCTCAACAATATACCTGTAAAAGGAAAAGAAAGCTGACAATATATTACTGAAAAGTAGACCACACTTCTCAATGGATAGATGTCGTTCTCAATCATATGTTACCATCAATATTTTTATTTTAATGAATATTGATAGATTTAATATTTTTTATATTAAAACAAATACTTAATTTTTATCAACTAATTAGTCATTTAAAAAAATTACAATCTTCATATCACCAGTTGCTATGGAAAAATAAACACCGAACATAGCTATGAAATAGAAAAAGAAAACCAACAAAAAGAAACGATTACTAATTGATTAATCATACATCTCTCTCTATATATATATAATTTTAGAAATCGTCGATCCTTTGAACTGTTTCTCTATGGAAGACAATAATCTGATTTTTCTGCTTAATGCGAACAAATCCGAAGCCACCACACCTAACCAGCAAAGACGTGAACCATTAGTTGAAATAACTGATAATGATGATCATGATTCAATAGTAACAATGACGTGTTTGAATGATCGTATTCAAGCACTTCCACCTAGCAATGGTAAACGTCATTTCGATGATATTAAATTAGTTCGGCCCTCGTCTGCTACAAGTCAAGGTCCACGATCGAAAAAACAAGAAAAAGTTATCCACTATGCACCACATTTAACATCAGGTGGAAATCGTAATTCAAACGATAATTTAATTCAATCATCTATCGACGTCACTCTATCATCAAATTCATCACCTGCAGAACGGCGACAACGACCACCACCGACTGAAGATGAACTTGGCATTATAACAATTGTTGGCGTTGAAGATAATGGACAACGAGAAAATGAAAATGCAATAGATAGAAGTAAACAATTATGATTTATCATACATTTTTGATTTATAATTTTGTTTTCAAAATAGATTTTCATGGCCAATTATCAACACCAATAGCTTTACCAAAACCATCGATTTCATCACAAGTTCATTCAACACCTGATGTTCAAATATCACGTTTTGATAAAGATCCAATAACATCAAAAGCTGCATTTGCACGTTCACAATTAGCTAAACGACTTTCAGTTAATCAAGGACAACAACGTTCTATACCAATACAATCACTTTCAAATACAGCAAATAATGATCTAAACACAACTAGTGAACAAACAGCTACATCTCTTGCTGCAACTGTTGCTGCATCAGTAGCTGTTTCTGTTGCTCAACCATTTTTGAAGTTACAAAATGACTTTGAACAACGAATGAATACCGTTCTTAATCAAATTCAACAACAGAGATCACATACGAATGGTAGCGGTGTTGTTGTACCTGTTACACATGTGCAACCAGTCAATGATTCTGTTGATACACGAATAAAACAAATGGAAAAAGTACAAGACCAACAACAACAAGTACTGAAACAACTTGCTGATCTTGTACAAACAAGCAAAGGCAAGTCTAAATCGCCTATTCGGGAACATAAAATACCGACGTTAGAATCAAATTCTACGCCATCACCAAAAAAAAACCGTCATTTTCTTGATACACTTGTTGGTACATCTTCTCCACCAGTTCGTCTTATGAAATCCCCTAAGAAACATCATGCACACAAAAAGCCTACAATATCACCATCAGCATCATCAAATAAACGCCCCAGTCGTGTGGCTAGTACTGATACTCGTACAGTTAAAATTCGATCACCAGTTAAATTCAAAGAGCAACCACCCAATAGTCATTTCAATATCGAACAATCATCTCCATTTGCTTGTTCAGTATGTGATCGATCACGTTCACGTTCTCGATCTCGATCTCGTTCACCAACAAAAGGTCTTTCACCTGATTCATCATATCCTCGGCCATTCGTTCCTGTTCCACGACCGCCATCAATTATGTCTGATGGCTTTATTCCATCTTCGACTTCGACAACTACTGGCAATGCTTTAAAAGAAACCTATCCACCGTTTGATAAATATTTAAATAATTCTATTCCTCCATCACCACTTCAACCTAAACCAGTTCTACCGATCAATGAAAATATGGATCTTCATGAACGTGTTAAACAAATAGATGAAGCAAAAAATTTATTAGATGAAAATTATTTAACATTACATCGACGTCACAATGAGATTACTCTTTTAAGACCAATAACAGACGAATCGTTACGTGTTCAACGTCTTGTTGAACAATGTGTGAAACAAGTAACACGGCAAGTACGCGAAGAAGTTAAACTTAAACTTGAACAAGATGAAATAGAAAATGATGAAAGGAAAACAGTAGCAACAGCAACGTCGGCAAGTAAAAAGAAACGACCATCGTCTAAAACGCATTTAGCTTTCGATCGACATTCAACAACGCCAGCAGGAAAACCAACAAGTCCTACTAGAGAAACATCAACATCATCAAAACCTTACAGTGATGTATTTATGGAAGCAGTCTATGGACGTTCTTTATATGACAAAATTAAAAAAGAAGGTAAACAACCTTATTTTAAATTAAAACAACAAGCTATTCAACGAGCTAAACAAGCAAAACAAATCGAGCAAATACCAGTGAAAGATACTGGACTGGTACGTGCACATGATTTAGTTTTTATTCTATCAGATTTACAAATTATTCTATTTTAGAAACCTTCACCAAATATAACTGTTCCTCCGCGTCGCATTATAGAACAACCACCTCCAGTAGTTATACAACCATATTTTCCATCACCAAGACCACCACAACCTGCTCCTGTCTACGAACCAGAATATTATACACGTCCAGATGGTGTTATTCTTCTTGGTCCACCACAAATTCGTGATACACGTACTTTTCAACCAAATTATGTACCTTGTGCATCTAAGCTAACACCACATATTCTACCTAGTGTTGATATTGATCCATCGTCGAAAAAAGTTCGTTTTGGTAACAAAAATGAATCGATTCGAGTCGATCTAGATGATAATGAAGAAGAAGAAGATGATGGCGATGGAGTAGGTATTGAAATACCTGGTTATCACGGAAAAAGAGATGATCATCAACCAACATATGATGGTCCAAGATTTCCGCCAACCATTCCTCATGATGAAGGATATCGTAATCGACAATACGATACATTACAATCAGGTGCTGTTGATTGGCTAGAACAAGAACTCATTGCTCGTTTTATGAGTCAACTACAAAATCAACAAACAACTGTACCTATGCCACAACATCGCGATGTTATTAGTGCACGTTCATCAACGAGTACAAGTAGTGATGATCGCAGTATTCACGATCGTTTACTTGATTTACTTGGGCAAGATGGTTTTCAATTATTTATTGACATGGGTCAACCTATTGATCAAGATTTAATACAAGCATTAACACGTGAAGTACTCGAAGAACGTATTGCACAAATGGTTGGTTATCGATCGCCAAGAGAAAGCATTCATGTATTACCACCACCTGCTCCACCGCCACGTACAACAACACCAACAACATCAACAGTTTTAGTTGATCATAATCATCATTGGCCACAAGAAAATGGTGTAGCAACACCACAACCAACTCCACCACAATCACCACCCCCACCTAGACATCAGCCACGTCCTGTTACACCAGAAATAACAGGCAAATTTTTTCATTTATTAGAATGAAAAACAATTTTATTTTATTGTTTGCATAACTTTAGGTCAAGAAATTTCATCGGAAAGTGAACCTACAACGCCACGTTCTATTACACCAGTAGAAGATCTTGATCGTCCTCTACCTACTACATTTCATCATAGTATTGGTACACCTGATGCTAGTGAAAGTCCGTCACCACCTTCGACGCCGCGAATACCGCAACCACCAGTTATAATACAACCATCACCACCAGCTATTGAAAAACGTGATGCAAGTACTATGGCTTCGATTGAGGTACCGACTCCACCACCACCTGTTATTGTTCAACCGCCACGACCACCATCTCCGCCACCTCCTCCGAAACCCAGAACCCCTTCACCTGTTTCATCAACATCTTCGTCATCATCATCGTCAACGACAAGTTCTACTAATACTTCAACATTTTCTGTTCCATACTCAAACACTGATAGTCCATTCAGTGATCATATGTGGTTTGATGATCGTAGTGAAGGTCAAATTGATTTACTCGATCACGATCGACCACAAACAGAACTAATTTTAAAACAAGCTCAACGGCTAATAGGTCAACAACGACGGTATTCATCAGTAACACCAGCTGGCATGAGTTTCGTTTCACCTCCATTTTCACCAGCTGGTGGCACTCATACATTATCAATTGGTGAAGTTCCTCCTCAATATCCCGCAGGATCTTCATTTCCACCTCAAGAGAATGGACATACAACTCCATCTGGATCAGATGAAAGCAATAATTCGGGCAAAAGCGAAGGTGAAGCAGCTACAGGTACGATGAATGGTCAGCAACGATCATCTGTACCTATCAAATACCGGAAACCAACTCAGGGATTTTTAGGAAAAAAGAATAATCGAAAATAAACTCAATTGTTCTTCTTCTTCTTCTTCTTCTTCGTTTTATATTCATACTAATTCGCAAATTCTTTATAACGTAGTGTCTGTACTTTTTTTTATTATAATTTATGCGTACATAGATTAGAAAAACAAAATATGTGTGTGACTTGTATGGAAATTATTCATATAGAATGTCTTTTATGAAATAAAGCCATTTTTTTTATTAAGATAAAAACATTATATGTTCTTCAAAGAGAAAGAACTAATTTCTTATTTTATACAAAAGAAAAAATTTCTTTAAGAAGACAATCTTATCTTTGAATGATTTTTTTAAAATACATTATCGATTGATGTAAGTTTATTCACTAATTTGTAAACTATCTGAGTTTCCATCAGATACTCGAGTAATCAATACTAAAAAAAATAAGGTGCATTAAGAATTGCATTTATTAACGTCTTCCTTTGGAGGCATCATTTTGCAGCTGAATACAACTACGTAATTCTATGAATGATACCAATTTAATATGTTAATAACAATAATATCAATGAAAAAATAACTTTGTTTTCAAATACACATTTTAATGAAGCCACGTAGTTCTGTTCCATAGAATCTAGGTGAAAATAGAAAATTTTTTGTAAATGCTGAGTTTTTCATGAGAACGTTTACGGTAGTCACTATGATTTTTTTTTAAACTGAAAGAACCATTATTTCTTGAATTAGAACTTTCTAAAAATCGTTCAGCATATTCTAAACTAGAGCAAATGATTTCTACTCGACTATTTGATGAAGCTACATCATAAATTATATGTAATATTTATACGAGCGATAACAACAAAACCACATTATCAAGCTGAAATAGAAACAAATTAGATATCGATACTGTAAAAACATGTATCGTATCATTATAATAAAAGAACTGAATTTACGACTGCCTCCTATTAGTTCCAACATTCATCAACCTACGATTCATTTGACGTTTATTATTATAAGAAATCATTCAATTGCTCATATTCGCATGACCTGTTCACAGAAATTGCAACGAATGTCATTTACGAATGCATCCATAATTTCATAGTTTCATTCATTATCATTAACGTATTTGATTGTTGCATCGGCATTTCCATGCTTTCCTTTATGTGTATCAAATAGACGCTTTAATGCTTCCATATATTCTCCATGATATTTATCAACGATTTCAGGTGTAATTTTATCACGAGATAATTTTGGCAAATGAATTGGCTCGCCAACATAAGTATCAATAGCATGTCGATTGGGTAAAAACCCTACAGCATATTGAAATATCCCACGTCCTTTAAAGAAAGGTGTTGCAAAACCTAGATGTTTTTGTATCTTTATTTGTATCTTTCGTATCTTGGAGCCTTGTGGATTCGGTACTTGATCAAAAAGATCATTTTCACCAAAGGAAAATACTGGAACGAGACTTGCGCCATTGGCTAAACCGAGTTTAACAAAACCTTTGCGATTCTTTAGCGTCAATATGTATTCATGTGATGGACGAGCATCTAGCGATTCTTTTGCACCACCCAGAACTAATGATATACTGTTTCCAAAGCTTTTTTCTAATATATAATTGCATGATTCTTTTGAAGCATCACATATACCGAGCATCGATAAATATAAACCATAAAATGGTATACGAAAATTTGCCTTTAGCGTAAGTAAACGAAGATTTATGCCAGGGAATTTTTCTTCGAAACCAGTTGCTTCGGTTGCAAAATTACAAAACGCACCAAGCGAAATAATNTATTAGGAAAGCATTTTCATTACCTGCAAACCATGTCCACCATTCAAGTCGTCGAAGCCACTGTTGTTTGAATCCACCTCGTCGTGAGGATGTTTGAAAGAAGACCATCCAAGTTAAATAAGCTATAAAACCAGCAACAATATACCAATTATGACAACGAAGAAGAACGAATGACGTGTAAAGACAAATCCACGGCATAGTGAACCAAACAAGAATAGTTAACGTTTGTCGTCGGCGATACAAAGGAGTATTTAATGGCGCAAAGGTGCGATGATTAGATGTGGGAGTCAATCGTTCGTATTGGTTGGTGAGCTCTTGTTTTGATGTGGTGTGAAAAACCTCATCGCGTGATTTGTCGTCTGAAAGAGACGATGTCGAAGTGTAAGCCTTATCATGTGGTTCTTCATTTGACGGAGACGATGTTGGTGTGGAAATCTCTTCGGTCATAATTCTGTGTGAGGAATGAAATATTAA
Organism: Rotaria magnacalcarata; assembly: GCA_900239745.1. Classification (NCBI taxonomy): domain Eukaryota; kingdom Metazoa; phylum Rotifera; class Eurotatoria; order Philodinida; family Philodinidae; genus Rotaria; species Rotaria magnacalcarata. The sequence goes on from OENM01000743.1 coordinate 38,177, forward strand.
ATTCTAGACGGTATTCTATTGTTTGATATTGTCACGTCTTTTTCTCTGATCTGATGAAAGTGGTTAGAAATAAAGTAAATGTTGTTACTTTTATTCTATTTCATAGAACAGATAGTATGATAACCTTTTGAGTTAAATGATGACGTATTTTTAAACTTTGTATTCACGGACGCATATATACATGTGTATTTCTAAAACTACCGAAGATATTTTTTAGAGGATGGACTATTAAAAGAAATAATATGAACAGAATGTATAAGGTGCAATATGAATTGTGACTCCCGTCTTGTTCATATGACTTTTCTATCGATGAATTACACGATGTTTCTACTACTAAAATCAACATAGACCTTGTATGGTGATCTGTGTGGAAGAGAAAATCGTTATTACGCAATACATGTATATGTTGTTCTTTGATATGTGTAAGTGAAACTGGGGTATAATTATCTTTAGAGATAAACAACAAGTGAGAAACACAGAATACATAAAGAAATGCGTCTAAAACACAGTATAAGATGCATTTAACGTATCGACTTTTTGAAACATTGCAGTCATTTAAAACATGGAACGATTATCACTAGTATAGATCAGCAAGTTTGTAGTCTTGGTTTTGTTAAGTAAGTGAACTTTGTTTTGCAGTAAAAGTCATCAAATTTCTTTAGATTGAAAATTTGGTTTTTGAATACAAAAGAAATGCTTCTTTATAACATTTAAAGTAGATAAAGACCTAGCAAAGTCGACTCGATATGATGGTGTCTTACGTTGGAAACAGGGAAGTGACTAACTCGGTGATAAATTGAATTGAATTGTTTTCTCTACTTGATTTAAGACCAACCCAATCATTGATATAACTGAATAATAACTATCTATTATCGTTATTCTTCATTTTTTTTAACTTTGAAAAGTTGAATGAACTTAATTTACAGAGAGATCACATTATTTCTCTTCTCTTTATAACTTCAATAAAGAAAAAATCACTCACATTTCTAAATCACGTCAAATGTGAATCATTATTTTTTAATTGCCAAAGTTGTAAGAGTAAATGATTTCACGAAACATAAATGTCTACTGATCAATCGAAAAAGTGTATAATTCTAACTGGCTATAAATAAAGAAAAATAATCTAACAAGCTGTCGGAATATCCTAAAACAGCAGTGTTCGATTGCAAGCTGAAAAATCGATGAACAAAGTGTATAAAATAAGAGCACCATAGAACAACGGAACCAATTCAGTACTAAGTAAAGAAAATGAAACGATAGCTACTGATGCATACACGATGACATAATAAATATAAATATAAATAGGTGGAAGCAATGACAACCAATCCTAAGTTTAGAAAATGAAAGGAACCAATGAAAAAGACGTCCTAGTGTTGTCAGTGTATTGATTCATTGATGATAGTGAAGTTTTTTCTCCAGATTACCTATTTACTATAAAAACATTAAAAATTTGGAGATATTCAGAACCACATCAACCATTATGATACTTAATCATGCACAGGTACTCTCTCGCAAGAAAACTTTCAAAATGACGATGAATGTATATTAGAATAATAAAACAATTAAGTAAAGTTAGTAGTCGATTCGAGTATTTCTTCCAGTTATTTGATTTTATAGTTTTGCTGACACTTTATTTCGTATTATCTGATCAAATACTTTCTCTTTTTTCCAATAACTGCGTTTTTTGCCCAGATCGATTGGATACAAAAGCTTTATAGTACGTTAAATAATTGAGTTTGAACTTTGGAATGCGAGTACTGCTTAAACTAGGTACCACTCAAAACATACTCATCCAATAGTCAAATGAGCGAAAAAAAAAGAGTAGAGCCACATCTACAACATAAAAATCATTCATATCTTGTCATTTTATACTTTATCTGAATAATTAACAGTAGTTAACTTTTCATCAATTATTTTATGACATAAAATTATCTGTGTCTATGCCACTAACAAACATAACAAGTGCCTAACATTATATAAGAATAAAAACAATATAGTCAAAAAGAAAATTTTTTCTTGATTGCATCCGTAATTTCCTAGTATTATTCATTATCATTAACGTATTTGATTGTTGCATCGGCATTTCCATGCTTTCCTTTATGTGTATCAAATAGACGCTTTAATGCTTCCATATATTCTCCATGATATTTATCAACGATTTCAGGTGTAATTTTATCACGAGGTAATTTTGGCAAATGAATTGGTTCGCCAACATAAGTATCAATAGCATGTCGATTGGGTAAAAACCCTACAGCATATTGAAATATTCCACGTCCTCTAAAGAAAGGTGTTGCATAGCCTAAACGTTTGTGTATCTTTATTTGTATCTTTCGTATCTTGGAGCCTTGTGGATTCGGTACTTGATCAAAAAGATCATTTTCACCAAAGGAAAATACTGGAACGAGACTTGCACCATTGGCTAAACCGATTTTAACAAAACCTTTGCGATTCTTTAGCGTCAATATGTATTCATGTGATGGACGAGCATCTAGCGATTCTTTTGCACCACCAAGAACTAATAATATACTATTTCCAAAGCTTTTTTCTAATATATAATTGCATGATTCTTTTGAAGCATCACATATACCGAGCATCGATAAATATAAACCATAAAATGGTATACGAAAATTTGCCTTTAGCGTAAGTAAACGAAGATTTATGCCAGGGAATTTTTCTTCGAAACCAGTTGCTTCGGTTGCAAAATTACAAAACGCACCAAGCGAAATAATTCCATGAGGATGACAGCCAAATAAATACGGACGATCTGGTGGTAGATCACATGTTTTATGTAGATGAATAGGAAAATACTCTAAGGAAATGAAAACATTGGAGATAGAACATTTTTATTAGGAAAGCATTTTCATTACCTGCAAACCATGTCCACCATTCAAGTCGTCGAAGCCACTGTTGTTTGAATCCACCTCGTCGTGAGGATGTTTGAAAGAAGACCATCCAAGTTAAATAAGCTATAAAACCAGCAACAATATACCAATTATGACAACGAAGAAGAACGAATGACGTGTAAAGACAAATCCACGGCATAGTGAACCAAACAAGAATAGTTAACGTTTGTCGTCGGCGATACAAAGGAGTATTTAATGGCGCAAAGGTGCGATGATTAGATGTGGGAGTCGATCGTTCGTATTGGTTGATGAGCTCTTGTTTTGATGTGGTGTGAAAAACCTCATCGTGTGATTTGTCGTCGGAAAGAGATGATGTGGAGTCAAAAGGATCTTCGTTGGATTCATCATTCGAAAGAGACGATCTTGAAGTGTTAGCAACGCCGTGAGTCTCATCATTTGGAGGAGGTGGCATCGTGATATAAGCTTCATGATGTAATTCATCATTTGGAAGTGATGATGTGGTGTTACTATCCTCTTTGTGGGATTCCTCATTTGGTGGAGGTGACGAGGTGTTAATATGCTCTTCGTGCTGTTCATCATTTGGAGGAGATGGTGTCGTGTTATAAGCCTTATTGCTTGGCTGGTCGTTTGGAAGAGACGATGTAGGTTTACAAACTTCACGATATGATTCATCACTTGACAGCGAGGATCTTGTGTTATAAACTTCATGCTGTGATTCATCATTTAGGAGAGGTGCTGTGGTATTATTATCCTCTTCGTGGGTATTCTCATTTGAAGGAGATGATACCGTTGTGTGAAGTTCTTCGGTCATGATTATGTGTGAAGAATGAAGTATTAAATTTGAGACAGCATTCTATTGTTTTATATGGTCAAGTCTTATCTCCTCTATTCTAATGATAATGTCTGGAATAGAATAAATGATGTTATCTTTGTTCTAGGTCATAGAACAAATAGTAAATTAATAACCTTTGATATTGAATGAAAACTACTTCTTAAACTTTGCATTCGCTGTCGCATGTATACTTGCATGATATCGAAAACAAGACTGGAGTATCGAAAATAATGACATCAGCAGAAAGTACAAGGTAAAATATGAATGGCGAATTGTATTGTTCTTGTGTTCTTTTTTCAATTCGCTTTTATCATCCTGTTAACCTTTTTTATCAGCGAATTGCACGATGTATTTATCAGCACCACCATCAACATGGACCTTGTACGTTGATCTGTGTAGGAGAAAAAAAATGGTAACGATGAAACTCGTTTATAACGTGTTCTTTGATATTTACATTCAAAACTGAAACATAGAATGGTTGAAGATAAAAAGCGGCTTGTAACTCATTTTCGATCCTTTTTTGTCTTTTCATCATAGATAACAGTACTGAATACAAAAACGAGATTGCGAAGCTGTGTTAGATACGTGGCATAGATTTGTAGTTGATGAGTGAGTGTCTGAACAGTGCAACATTGTTTATTTGAAACTTAACAACAGTAACGCTTGATGAATTTTGTCTTTCAAAGATCAAAACCAAATATAATTCTATCTGATCTAACCAATTTTACAGTGGATTTGTTTGCTCATCATTGAAATATGAGAAAATAATCAATTAAACAGTACGCTAAACTTGATATTTCAAAGATATATTTACGGTTCCGGTAACATGCATTGAGACTTTTGTCCCGGATAAATTGATTTCTCCTAGAGAAAAAAAATCAGTTTGAAATTAAGCAATTTTACATCAAATTAGCATTGTTGCATTTTCTATTAGTTACTGACTTTTTTAAAATTATATTTACTGGTGAGATCTCTCAGATAGCGACGATTCGTGATAGAAATAAGTCTGTCTAAAGTACAATGGTATTCCTTAATTCTATGATAGCAGATGTTTTGAACGTGTTAATTTATTTAATTAAAAGTTAAGATAAAAACATTTCTCAGAATGTTATTATTACAAAAAAAAATTATTTACGCTATCAAATCTAACTTAACATCATTATCCAGGTGTGAACCATCACTTCATTGCTACTAGCGATTAGATGCGTGAATATTTTATTAAAGAACGACCGAAAGTTCTTTAGGATAGTTTGCTGTTTATAAATGAAGTTTTACCAGCGTCTGCCATAAATTTTCTCGTTCTAGGACACGAAAAAACTTTACTTCTTATGAACGATTTTTCTTGGAAACTTCCATCTCAAGAAAAGGTTTACCTTGAACTCGTTGTTATATCTATATTTTGCCTACTAAAATTATAATAGAAACAGTCACTTCGTTTATTTTTATAAGAAAAGATTTCTATTAGTAGAATTCAATATTCATTTTCAAGCGAAACAAATGGAATATGTTTGTTTTGGTCATCGATCGACGAATACTGCAATTTTATAGTGTCATACTCTATGGAAATATTGAGGAGAATAGTATGCGATGATAAAATATCAACAGATAAAGGATAATTACGTTTTTAGCCACTAAGTAGTTCTTATGTGAAGCGAGTTGAATCATTACTTCCTGGCCAATATGAAAAAACGATGATATGGTTCAAGAATCTGTCTGTGATGTCTACCTTCACTGATACTCAGTTTAACACTAATATTTGGTACAGTTTAGTTATGTTATATTTTCTTTCAATTCAATACATTTGTGTAACTCGAAATAGTTCAGATTTACATATTTTCCAGGTTAAGCATCACGTATTCTAGCAGATAACGTCTCGTATAGCCAATTAGGAGTGGCACTTTAACTTTAAAATACTTGAAGAAAGTAGTTAAAGTTAAAGTATGGTACTTTAATTTTGAATTTAAAGTTAAAGCTAAAGTAAATTAACTTGAACTTTAACTTTTAAAGTTTTACTTTAATTTTAAAGAAAAGTTAAAGTGCCACCCCTATACCCTATTAGACTAAATTGGGAAAACAACAGTGACTCGCTAAAAGGAATTACTTTTGCAGTGTTCATATTCCACTATTCTGATATCACTTTTTACATTTGTTCTAATTAGAACTTTTACACGTGCGAAATTGCACTTCCCCAACAAAAATGAATATCAATTAGTAACAGAATTGGAAGAAAAAGTATTTGTTAACATCGTAGCAGCCGAATTTATTATTATTTTCATTAAATCTAGAAGAGCTTCCAATTGGTTTTCTAACTCTTTTTTTCCTACCACGCGATTATTGACGTTTGATTACAAAATGACAAATCACATTAAAATCAAGAAACGCATGTATGATGATAAAAATAACATATACGAATGAGTAACTAATCAAACGTTAGAAAAACAAAACACCGTGATATTCGTAAGATAAACATGAAAAATGGAAGATAATTTCGAAGGACTCATTAGTACACTTCAAACATCTTCATCATGCGATGATCTTCTTTGTGAAGTAAGACTTATTTTAGAAAAACAAAACTCGTTATTATCATCAGCGTTGATCTCACAGTTCCATCGATCGCTACTCATTCTCGAACATTGGACATGGCAATTATTCAGTCAAACTACTCATGAATGGGTTCAAAAATCGAATTGTGTAGAATTATTACATACAATTGCATTATTTAATAAGAATTTAAATTTAAATTATAAGGACGTCGAAGCTAATATCGAAGGTTCTCTGCTTGTTCTCAAACCTACTAATGGCATTAATCTTATATTCGAAAACATCGAAAAAATAACCGACGACATTGATCTATTCATTAGTATAGTTAGTCTTTGGTTTGATAATCTCGCAAACCTTTTACAAAAAAATTCAAAGTTTGAAATTTGTCCTATTATCATTTATGTCAATCTTTATATTACACGTCATTATATCATGACTGATCAATATAAATTCTATTTAACTCAACTTCATCGATTACCTTTGTCACAATCAATATTTACGGCTAAACTGTTATTCTATATAAAAACATGTTCATTTTATTTAAGTTCATATTTATTTGCAAACGCTCAACACTTTATTTATTCTCCTCAAGAACTCATTCTTCAACTTGGTACTGATTATGCATATATAATTGTTCTACATACCTATAATATAGGATCATGGAGTGAAGAATTGCTCACTTGTATTGCACATCTTCTTCTCTTGTTTGCTTGTTGTGCTCCTGGTGGGGAGGAGAGTAGGGATTACACGGAAGAATTATATTTTCTTCTGAATTAGAAGCCTGCGAATATGTCGATGTACTCATTCGTATAATTAATTATAAATCAATTCATCAATCGACTGCAATGCGACAATCCAATGATCAAACAAAACTCCTTGATACGACTCTATTTTCTATCATTAATATTGCAAGACATCAAAATTTCATTTGGTTTTTACGTTCGAAAGTTTCATTACCAGAAACACTTTTATCTATTAGTAAAATATGCGTATACGATAGGCTATGCTTATGTATATACGGAATACTTGGTGAAATTTTAGACGATAGAAGTTTGAAAACATTAAAAGTTTCCAATAGTGCAAGTCTTTTTTTCTTTGAAATTTTTGAACAAACATGGCGAAATCCATCGAAAAAATATAAACAAATACTAATCATGTTTCTATTGAATAGTAACTCACAAATTGTTAATACTCATACATCTATCATATGAAATTTTTCTAGCTTTTGTCAACTTATCGAAAATCGATGCTATTCAACAGAAAACAGCTGATACCAATAAAGTAGTATTGTTAATTGATATGTGTGATCCATATTCAATTGTATACGATATTCTATGGGCGCTTTCATTCAATCATGATATTCAACAGCAACTCCGTTCAAATACACCATTTATGGTATTGTGTCCAAATCTCGAAAATAAAATCTCGGATAGAATTATTTCGAAAAATTTAAATTCGAAATGTTCATATCTCGAAAACTCTCCGTTGCGAAATCAAAAATCTCGAAAGAATTACTTATCAAAAGCAAATTTCGAAAAAAGATTTGCTGTGACAAGCTCCTCATGATAAATTTGGCCGATAGCTATTGCCTCTCGGTCGACTCGAGATTTGATATTTATCAACATCTCCCGAATCTCTAATCGTTCAGGTACCGACATATGAGTATGAGGATTTTCTGTATATTTAAGAAATTGATCATCAGAATTTAGGTGAACGCCCGCATTACACAATTTGATCTCACATAACCAATAACTGACTTTCGCAGTGAATTTGTTTTGCTGATGAATACAACCATCAATGACGAGAAGACGTTTTTTCTTGTCACTAATGAGAAATGAAATGTTAGGTGTTTCATCGGTATCGCTTGATGACATTTTTTTATGTAATGGAAATAAAAATAGTCAATAGCAGACGTAAAAGAAGATGGTGTTTTATAAACGTCCAACGGGGCGAGAGACCAACGAATGAAGATCGTTTGTGTGATATGGACGATGTACAAAAAAGAGAAGAGAAATAAGAATTATCACTCGTGAGCACAGACCGCAAGAACGGACGAAAGAAAAATAAAAGAACTGACTAGTAATAACAATATCTATTTTGTATTAACCAAGTGTTCGTAGAATGAGAGGACATCTTTCAAGANTTGTTTTTTAGAAAAGTGATGTAGCAAAATTGGTCGTTCTCCTGTTCAAAATCTAAATTTTTCTGGATTTTGCTTTTCGAAATATTAATTTTTCGAAATATTGTCTTTCGAGATATTTTATTTCGGGATTTATTTGTCGAGATTTTCCTTTTTCGAAAATTTTTCTTTCGAGATTTGGACAGCAATTCCCATTTACGGTTAAATTAGTTTATCTACCAAAAGTCTGTGATGATCAACAAATAAGAAAAATTACCTATAATCTATTATGGAATTTAAATACAAATAAGAAAAATTACCTATAATCTATTATGGAATTTAAATACAAATCATACAGATCGTAAATTGCTATTAATTGATAATAAAGAAAATTTTGATTTTATGATTAGTTACTCGCATAAAGAACGAAATCATTTGTAGGCGAATCTATGAAAAACCTGTCGATGTTGGTTGTCGTGTATGGATTGATTTTGATCAAATACATGGAAATGTAATGGACACCATGGCACAAGCTATCGAACAATCAAATACAATTATTATATGTATGAGTGAAGAATATCGAAAAAGTAATTATTGCCGAGCAGCAGCAAATTATGCATTTCAACGTGGCACTAGAATCGTTCCAATTCTTCTTCAAGAACATTATCACCCCGACGGTTGGTTATTGTTTATAGTTAGTCAATTCATTTTTGTAGATTTTACTCGATGTGAATTTTCACAAGCCATAGAAATATTAATCAAAGAATTAAAAGCACCAGATATCAGTGAAATACGTGTTTTAAGTGTTACTGCAGATGAAGAAGTTAATGAAATAAGTTCTTTCGTAATCATGTCTCCAGAACCGTCGCCATCGTTAGTACTTCCAAAAAATATTCTCGATTGGACTCAAACTCATGTACAGGATTGGTTGATTAGTAATGTCTTGCTGCAAATGTCCCGCCTATGTGCTAATTGTGATGGTCAAAGCCCTATGTGTATGTCTGAAATGCTAGAAAATCTTCAACGTCAACAAGTTATATCTTTATTGCAAGAGGATTCTCTTCGACGAACAAGTCAAAGTTTATCATTAGTTGAATTCACATATTTTCGATCGCTTTTGAATCAACAAAAAGTATATTTGGAATCTCGTATGATTCCTGAAGCGTCAAAATCAAAACGTGGTAAATTACAAATAAAATCCTTTGATTGTTGTCAAATACTTTAATTCTTTGAATCATTCATCATAAGTCTATATTTATGAATTGAAGTTCAATTCAATAAACTAGTAAAACAAGCTGGCATCTAATTTCAAACGTTACACGTGTCGAGACATATTGCATGTGTATATTAAAAGAAAGTTCTAGTTCATTTGAAAAATTAGTAAAACGAAAATAAGTTATGATTGGTAAGTGATAACATACGAGTTAGGTGTAACTGGTCGTTCTCTCGTGGTTCAAAATCATGTCGACTTATCTCTGTTAATCATAGTTAAGCACGTCTACTATTAAAATTCTGTTTATACGACTAAGTAATGCAAGTTTGATAAAATTTCATAGAAATTCAAAGAGCGGAAACATGCTATGTGTTCATTTTCTTCATTTCCTCGAAATAAATTTGATTCAAGTCACTAATTCTATTCACTGAAAAAGAAAAAGAAAATCTTAAGTATTCAACTATTTAATTAAAACTGTTGCACATGCATATAATTACTTGTGAAATCAACTAAGGATTAGTACTGTCAGCAACTTTTTAAATGCTATACTGAAATGAGCACTGTCTTTTACTCATCAGAATCAGTCACTCATTCGATATTTAAAATATTGCTGTAGCCAACATTATACATCAATTATTGCAATAAAATCACGTTGTAAAAGACAAGCTTTTCGTCGAACTTCTATGGTCATGCATACAAAAACTTCCGTATTATTTACTTAAAGCCGACTAATTCCTTTTTCTCGATTATAATGAATTCATGCATTACGGAGAAATACCTAATCGATTAGAAAAATTTTAGTAATTTTCAATCAATCTATCCCCTTAGTAGAGATTGTATTTAATAATATGGAGAAATGTTTTTGTATATATTAATATGTATGTTATCGCGTATGTATTATAATCTTGATGCAAATTATTTTATTCAAATATTTACAACGTGGATTTTTACTATCCACTCTTCTAAGATAATAAATGTGAATATTTTTCTTTGATTCCGAGAAAAACTGCTTAGAACGACTATGTTGATAGTCGAAAACTACGTTTTGAACTAAGGGTGTCGCGTTCGCGTTCCGTTCCTGAGAATGAGAACACGATGAACGTTCTCGTTCCTAGGAACGGGAACGCTAACTAAGTTCCCGTTTCTAAGAACGAGAACGCGTTCCCGTTCTTAAGAATGGAAACGCATCTCTAGATTCCTATTCCTTTCGATAGGAAATTCAATTGGGGTTTTCCGTTCCTAACAATGGAGGTGTGTTAGGTGATAAGCAAAAACGTTGAAGTTTTTTATGTCAAATGAAAGCTCTCATCATGAAACTAACATGGTTAAAATATTAGCGACTGTTGGCTTGTCTAGAGGGAGATATTCGATTTTTCAGTGAATTTTCTGTGCGGGACCCGCTTTCCCAGCAAAGTCGTATT
>OENM01000743.1:49260-61131 GCA_900239745.1 Rotaria magnacalcarata
AATACGACTTTGCTGGGAAAGCGGGTCCCGCACAGAAAATTCACTGAAAAATCGAATATCTCCCTCTAGACAAGCCAACAGTCGCTAATATTTTAACCATGTTAGTTTCATGATGAGAGCTTTCATTTGACATAAAAAACTTCAACATTTTTGCTTATCACCTGAAACACCTCCATTGTTAGAATCTCTTTAAAGTCGCAGCTTGAGATGCGTTCCCGTTCCTAAGAACGGAACGCTTGGGAACGGGGAACGTTGACACCCCTATTATGAACTGTTATAAACATTTTCATACCCTATCCGTAATAATACGAACGTCGATTCGAGATAGTTACGTTATGACAGACTGTCAATTAAATAGATGACAATGAGTAGGAGGATTTAAACTTAAATACATTTCTTAATTAGCATATAAAATACAAAAGAATAAATCTTTACATCTATAGTATAGGGGTGTAACAGCTCTCAGATCTAAGTTCAGATCAGATCATGAGAACTGTCTGAACAGTTCTTTTGATAGGAACTGAAACTGAACTGTCATACCCTTACTATAGTGCTCGGCTAGCGAGAAAAATAATGAAGAAAAAGTATGAAAAAAGGTGTAGCTTTTCTCAAGAACATCATACTCGTTAGTATGAAAATCAGCTTTTAGAATGTCATAAGCTACTCTGTGTAATTTGTCTCAATATCAACAAAGTCTAACCACAAAATTGAAAACTCTGGCCAAATATTTACATTAACTAAAACAAACGGATGTAAGTTTTATTTCAACTTCAACAAATCATGCCAAAAAAGGGGGTTTGGTGGAAAAGGCCGAAAGGGAAAACGTCGAAAAAAAGAAAAAGAAAATATCCATATACGGACGTTTTCTTTTTCTTTTTTTCAACGTTTTCCTTTTCGACGTTTTCCCTTTCGGCCTTTTCCACCAAACCCCAAAAAGGAGTCGCATATCTGATACTTTTCAGAAATGATCAATTTGACCATGGAAATTTCTCCTCTATAGATTGTCCACTATTGGCAAACAATCGTATTCTATGTTGAACCATACAACACAATCTTCATAGATATCGTATCTTATCGTAATTTCTTCGTAATAGAATCCAATAAAAAAGCAAACATTCTCAAGGTAATAATTTGTCGCCATTTTCAATCGTTTACAAGCTATAAGATAGGATATAAATATACATACGAGCAATGACTCGTGTCAGTTGACAAAATAAAAATAGATCGAATCTATTGTATTAATTCACCATTATTTACGACGTAAACATTTTCCGTCATATTTAAGAGAACGAGAAAAAAGACATCTTTGAATAACGGACAACTTTGTGTACAAACGGTATAATCCACCAAAAGGCCTCGCTATATACAATACGACGTGTTAGTCAATAAGAATGGAGGAAAATATAGAAGGCCTTGTAGATACATTGACATCATTATCAACAACAACAAACACAAAATTATCCGATAATCTCTATTCCATGATAACAAATCTTCTTCAAGAATTAGATATTCAATTTTTATATAAATTCATCTCTGAAAATTTTCATTCGTTATGCACACTCGAACATTGGGCTTGGAAAATGTTAAGTGAAAATTCTAATGAATTATTAAATCAATCGAAACACATCAAATTATTTCATAATCTTGGTACATTTAATAAAAATTTGATTTTTAATTCCGATGAAATAGATTCGGATAAAAAAGCNTCACTTCTTTTTCCTGAATCAATCGATTTAATCGATGGTATTTTCGCAAAAATGCAAGATATCAACGATGACAATGATCCATATTTTGATTTGATTAGTCTTTGGCTGGATAATCTTTCATATTTTATTCATGAACACACACAATACATAATGTCACCAATTATTACCGATATCGATAATTCTATTGCACGTAAATTTATTATGACTGATCAATATAAATTTTATTTTAATCAATTGCAGAAGCCAGACATATTACAATCGACGTTTACGCGTAAACAATTATTCTATTTGAAAACATGTTCATTATCAATCAATGCTTATTGTTTTTGTAAGAATCAAAAATTTCCTTTTACTGGCGATGAAATTCTTCGTTATTTTGAAAAAGATTATTTAAATATGGTTTATCTTAACAGCTTTAGTGTTCAATCATGGACCAAAGAATTACTTTCTTGTATTACACGTATAATGAGTTTTATTTGTGCATGCTGCAGTTGGGATGATGATAAAGCTAAGAATATTGAAATTCTATTACCAACCGAACAAGTCTCTCATGAATATATCGGTTCATTAATACGTATAATTAGTTATAAACCATTTCATGAAAAACTTCAAATTCAACGATCCAATGATGAAACAATTCTCCTCGATGTTATTCTGACTTTTCTATTAGCTTCATTGCATACACACGATACACTTGCTTTCATACGTTTTGAAACTAATCTATTAGAAATACTTTTACCATTAGCTGAAACAGTGAAAAATAATCGTATTAGTTCATGTGTCTATGGATTCCTAGGTGAAATATTATGTGATGAACATTTAAACGAAGTTAAAATAACGAATAATCTTTGTGATTATTTCTTCTACATGCTTGAACAAGCTTGGCATCATCCGAAACAAAAATCTCAACAAATATTAGTTTCACAGTTGTTGCGAGGTAAGTCAATTTTATTAAAAAAATGAATTGATTTATCTATTTTTAAAAAGTAACTTATCAACATGATCTAATCTGGTTTTTCTTTAGGATTTCTAAGCTTAGCGAAAAACGATGCAATACAACAGAAAATTGCTGAGACAAATAAAGTTTCACTGCTAATTGAAATGTGTGATCGATATCCGATAGTATACGATATTCTATGGGCACTATCGTTTCATCATGATATTCAACAACAACTTCGATCTAATCAAACGTTAATGCTCAGATTAAATCATTTAAAACAAGAATTACATTATGAACCCATGGGGAAAATTACTTATGGAATATTGTGGAATTTAAAATCTATGTATGAAAATCGTGATTCAACGGATAAAGGTGATGAAACTATGTTCGATATTATGATTAGCTATTCTCATAAAGATAAAATATTCTGTAAAAGATTATACGATGAATTGATTAAAACTGGCTATCGTGTATGGATTGATTTCGATCAAATACACGGAAATGTAATGGATGCAATGGCACAAGCTATTGAACAATCGAATGCAATTATTATCTGTATGAGTGAACAATATCGAAGAAGTAATTATTGTCGAGCCGAAGCAAGTTATGCATTTCAACGTCGAGCTCGAATCGTTCCAATTCTTCTTCAAGAACATTATCAACCCGATGGTTGGCTATTATTTCTTGTTGGTCAATTAATTTATGTAGATTATACGAAATATGAATTTTTAGATGCTATGGAAATGTTAATTCGAGAGTTAAAAGCTCCTGTTTTACATGACGATAATGTTCTACGGGTTGAATCTAGAGAAGATGCAAGTATGATGAATTCCAGTTTATCAATAACTCGACGACAATCAACATTTCCAGTACTTGCAGAAAATATTCTTGACTGGACTCAGACTGACGTTCGAGACTGGTTAATTGATCATAATCTTACACAAATGTCTCATCTTTTGTCGGACTACAATGGACCAAGTTTAATCAATTTTTATAAGTATTTAACAACAGCTGAGTCACATCAAATTTTAAAATTACTTCAGGAAGATTCTCTACGACGAACAAATCAAAGTTTATCGATTGTTGAATTGGCTCGTTTACAGAATCTTATAGATCAACAACAAAAACTTTTTCAAATGAAAAAAAATACTGAAAGATCTAATAAAAAGAGTAATAAACATATACGAAATCAACTTAATTTTTGTAAAATAACTTAAAATAGTTTAATCATTGTTTCTTTTTCATGTATGTATAAATTTGTTTTTCTTGAATATTAACACAATCATCAATTTCTTCTTATTGATAGAAACAGTTTAGGGTAAAAGTCTACAGATCAATCATTTACCATACACTAAAAAGAAGAATCTTGGAAGATTCTGTTGAAGAACTGAAAATATAAATTCGTAAAAATTTTAGAGAGCGATAAATCGATCTACAAAATAATAATTCTTTGGAAAAATTCAAAATTAACTATCCATATGTTTGTCGTTTGACAATGATTCTTCATTGACAAAATAATGTAGTTTTTAGACTCAATTGTATAGCCAACTGTTGCTTCTCGAGAGACTGATTTGTTGGTGTTATTAACTCAGTATTTTTTTAATGAATGTCACATTCCTCCTTCGAGAAGATTTAAAAAGAAACAGGATTTCCATATTACAACTTGGCACTTTTGAATCGAAAGAAAGCTTAAAGCAAATAGATTTAAATAAATGATCAAGATTTTCTTGCTATTTCTGTTCTAAGATACAGTCATGGTATAATAGCATACCTTTGGCATCGATGATATCAGCTGACATAGTCGAATTTTCTTATTTTAGGTTCGAAGCAACAACAATACATATATTTATTATATAAAGAGAATAAAATAAAACAGTTACATTTGTTGTGTAGAATTTCCATTCCATGTACGTTTTTCTTCATCGTCACTATCATCTTGTGTATTATGAAAGCGACGAATAGTCGTTTTTTCAGTTGAATCTACTTTGAAATTTTCCTTTGTGGTTTTCGGTGTTGCTGCTCTTTGTTCGTTGGCATTATTTTTCCTCGTCGATGGCCTAATTTGTTCTCTTGGTGACGTTGCTGCTGTTGGAGTACGATGTCCAAATAATTTGGAAGAAATTAATTGATAAATGAAATTAAATTGCATCATAAACCAAGCAAACATTAGTTGAAACGATTGAAAAATATTATTTGTAGACACACTAGTCGACGATGAACTAGTATTTCCATTGCCACGATTAATAACAAGTAAAACAGCTGATGGAACAAGTTCAAGGTCTTTTAATGAACTTGGATTATCTCTTGCTAACGTCGTACGTGTATGTGTTGTACGAAGTACATATGAGCCATTTCTATACTGATCAGTAGGAAGTGTTTCTTGTAAATATGCATAAACTTGATTCATGCGAGCATCTGGTGAAAAATCTTCAGTAAAAAATGATCCATCTGTTAAACGAAATTGTAAACGAGAACGATCATAATTGATTTTTGGAGCTTGCACTTGTGTTGTTGTCACTTTTGGTTTTGTTTGTTGAGCAGTTGCTGATTGTTCTTCTTCATATTTACGCCGTTTGTCTTCTCGATCCTGTTGAATTTGGGCTTTGAGTTTTTCTTGTAATTTTTGTTGTTCAATTTTATCTCGACGAATTTCTTCAGCTTGTTTTCGTAATAATTCTTCATCTTTTTTCTGTTTATCCAGCAGCATTTGTTGCCCAAGACGGCGACGTTCCATTTCTTCTTGCTTCTCTTTTTCTTTTGCTTCTTCATCACGTTTATCTTGCATTGCTTTAAGACGTGCACGAGCTTCTGCTACCTATTAATAATAATTAAAAATAAATATAATTTCTTTTATTAAATTAATTACTTTTTCTTCAACTGTTCTATTCGATTCATTTGTTGCTATTGTAGCTGTAGTAGCAGCTATATCTTGTTGTTTAGGTTCAATTATATTCATGGATTGTTGAAGTATTTCTTCTAATCGACTCGAATTTTCAAGTGGTTGATCAATCATTTTTAATACTTGTCCATTTTGACCATTGATTAAATAAATTGTTGGATATGTTTGAATTTTATAAATAGCTTGAAATTGTTTAGAAGCTTCAGTATCTTTTGCAAGACGAAGTGCAACTACTTGCGATAGATTAGTTAATTTCGTCCATACTTCAATCCAGAGATTGTCAACAAATTGAGATTGTTCAGAATTATCATGAATATAAACAATGAATAGCGCTCGGCGGGATTTAGCTTCACATACAGCATCGACAATAGCACCTGAATACCACGGTTCCATTTTATTTTAAGGAATTTGGTGAGATAAATTTCTTTTGACTATGACGTGTCGCTTTTTTAAACGTTTCTCGATTGTTCTTAGTATAAAAATGTGTAGTCTCTCTTTGATAAGTAAATAAATATATTATGTCAAATGAGTATGTTTGTTACAGATGTCGCATATGGACAGCAATGCAATACCTTGTCATGATTTTATTTCGCCCATATACTTGAACACAAATGTTAACTAATAAAGATTTCTAATTATAATTACATTAATTGTATATTTTCTTCCATTATACTTTGTAGTCTTTCAAATATCCAGGAAAGAATTTGTATAGATTTGCACTTTAACTTTTGTTGATTTCTCACTTGTTTCTAAATTGTATAATCCAAATCAATATTAGAATTTGTTTAATTTCAGATCTAATCATTTATTGAGCAATCAATGATATTTACTGATTTTTGAGTAAAATTATTTGATTATAAAATTTGAATTCTATCATTAGAACAGAAAAAAACAATGATAGCACTCATATTTGCACAAATAAGTCAAATTATTAAACAAACATATATGGAATGTACAAAAGAAGCACTACGTCATTCTACTAAAACATTTTCAACGTAAGAATACAAAAAGAAAATTGAAAAAAAAAACAGTCGTGCAAAAACACCTACGTATTAACTATATAAAATTCATAGTATAAAAGAAAGACATTCAAAATGTTTGAATGAAATGTTGAATAGTATTAAGATTGACTACTATATACAATAGATCTTTAAAAACAAGACCTGCTATTGAATAGTTTGTATTGATTGCGAATAGGAAAAACTTATAATACCTAACAGAATTATTAAAGACGAAACTCTTAT
This sequence comes from Rotaria magnacalcarata, assembly GCA_900239745.1. NCBI lineage: Eukaryota > Metazoa > Rotifera > Eurotatoria > Philodinida > Philodinidae > Rotaria > Rotaria magnacalcarata. The sequence goes on from OENM01000743.1 coordinate 56,050, forward strand.
ATTTGTACTTCCATTACATCCATCTTTATTATCACATTGACAATACCACATTTTTGTTTTCCATGTACCTAAACAAAAAAATAGACATTAGTTTACTAATGATCAAAACGCTTGTATGAATGACAAAATGTCAACAGCACATTGTTTTGTTTAAACATCAATATATGTTTATCTAAGATTTTTTTCTCCATTATTGTCTAAAATACATACCAAGTCGTTCAATACAATCGCGACCCTGCTTTCGACTAACACGACCACGTACAGCACACCCACGCATATAATATCGTGTACCATCACCAACTTAAAGAGAGAAACAACATGTGAAAATCTCAAGTAAAAAGAAAAACTATTTCTACTTACTTTCCCACATATATTTACGACACATTGTAGCATTACCCATGCCGATTGTTGAACAATCTTTCAAGAAAATAGTATCATTTTGAAACGGATCACGACATTTTCTATCGGGTTCTTTACAGACATAACATTTGATTGACAGAACTAAAAAGAATTTTATTATCAACAATCAATCGATGACAAAATGAAATTTTCTATTGCTAACCTGATACAGCATAAAAAGCAAGTATAACAAACGAACCATAAAATATTAGATATTTCATCTTTTTTTGTTTTGTTCTAATAGACTCTTTTTCGTCCAAAAACGAAAGAAAAAGTTCTAATGAACAACTACAAATAAACAATACGAAACTATATTGTCCAATAAAAATCTTTGGGGTGACCTCTATCTAAAATATATGGTCGCATTAGAAAAAACAAAAACATCCAATACTATACGAAAATATACATACATGTATCTTATGTGTCAAAAGCGAACGAATCTAAATATGGCTTTTTTGTTTCGATCAATTAGACTATCTTTTACTATATGTGAGATCAATTGGTTCATTCAAGCGTTTAATATTCAATTAAAGTTCGATGTTCTTGGCACGTGTCTTTTTACATTTCTAGATTGAGATAAGACCAAGCAAGATAAATTTACTATGTATCGACAACTCCTTCGTCAACTAACATTATTTACAGTCAAGACACATTCTTATGCATTTCAAAATGTTGTCGCACGTATGACAACATATCATAATCCATTTCCGGTAATAGCAAAACCAGCACCTGAATTCAAAGGCCAAGCAGTCATTAAAGGGCACTTCAAAGATATACAATTATCGGATTATAAAGGCAAATATGTTGTATTATTTTTCTATCCGTTAGATTTCACATTTGTTTGCCCTACGGAACTTGTTGCTTTTAATGACCGTATTGATGAATTTCGTAGTCTTAATACACAAGTTATTGGTTGTAGTACTGATTCAGTACATAGTCATCTTGGTAAATTAAAAAAACGAATGAAAATTTATTTCGATTATTTATTAGTTTCTTTTTCTAGCTTGGATAAATACGCCAAGAAAAAAAGGAGGTCTCGGTGGTCTTAAATATCCATTATTAAGTGATTTCTCCAAAGAAATTACACGACGTTATGGTATTTTTATTGATGATAACGGTGGTATTGCCCTTCGGGGTTTATTTATTATTGATAAAGAGCAAATATTGAGGCAAATAACAATAAATGATTTACCGGTGGGTCGCTCTGTTGATGAAACTCTTCGCCTTATAAAAGCTTTGCAATATGTTGAACAATACGGTGAAGTATGTCCTGCGGATTGGAACGAAAAAACTAATCCTCATACGATTAAACCTGACCCAGTTAAATCAAAAGAATATTTTGATAAACAAGAATAAATTAAAAGAAAAAAAAAACAAAGAAAAAATTTTGTCTTTCGTTTCTGCTATTGATGCTTACTTTTTCTTTCTCTTTCAAGATATCTATTTTATTTTTGTGTTCTCTTAAATTTGCCATTTGACAACAAAAAAAAGAAAGCAATATGCAAGCTTATGGTCGTTATGATTTTAATGCAACCGCCGATGACGAACTTAGTTTTTCAAAAGGAGCTGTGCTTAAAGTATAGTTTTTTCATTGAAATTTTCTATTTTAATATATATATATGCTTATATTTCTTCTTCATGAATAGATACTCAATACTGATGACGACTTGAACTGGTGTAAAGCAGAATTAAAAGGAAAAGAAGGATATGTACCAAGAAATTATATAGAAATAACTCCACATCCGTAAGTAAATTTTTTTCACATAAAAATTTTGAATTTATCTAATTAAAAACTCGATAAAATTATACCTTAGAAACAAAAATAAATAACTCTTTAATAATTTCAATGAATCTAATGCACAATTATGATACTATATTTATCGATTGTCTCATTTTAGTTGGTTCTATGGTAAAATTACTCGTGCCGAAGCTGAAAAAATACTTCTTAAACAGAATGATAACGCTCGTGGCAACAGTCAACCTGATGGTGCCTTTCTTGTGCGAATGTGTGAATCATCTCCTGGCGATTTTTCTCTGTCTGTCAAGTATGTATAGATATTTTATTTTATTGCATTTTTAATCATTACATTATTTAGATATCAAGATCACGTTCAACATTTTAAAATTTTACATAATGGTAAGGGTGAATATTCTCTATGGGATATAAAATTCAGCTCAATCAATGAATTAATTGAACATCATCGTATAACATCAGTTAATCGTGAACGGCCCCTATTACTTCGAGACATGATTTCATCAACGCAAACAGAACAAACATCATCCTATGTAGTGAACAATAAACATAAATAATTTCGATAAAAATTTTAATTTCTAGAATGATAGAAGTCAGTCACAAACTAATCCGTGGATGGCATCTCAACAACGACCACCAGTTTCACCTGTTAGTTCATCGGAGAATGGTCGAATGTATGAAGCTGCTTATGATTTTCAACCGAAAGAGGAAGGTGAAATTGAATTGAAACGTGGTGATCGTATTCGAATGTTGGACCAAAGTGATATTCATTGGTGGAAAGGTTAATTTTTAAATGCATTCTTTTTAAATTTTTTTTTATTCATGATTTTTGTTTTGCTATTTAGGTGAAGTTCGTGGTAATATTGGCCTTTTCCCGTCTACATACGTACAACCTTTATAAGCAGTCAATTAGTATCGAACAAACAGTGTTTCTTGCTCTTTTTCTTCTTCTATCGAGTCAGATTCGCATTACAAATTGAGATACGCAAAATACATGAATTTTTACACCCATGAAGAGATATTTCGTGTCTTTTTTTAAATAACATGCCATTGTAACTGTTTCATATACATATGTTTTAGTTCCATTAATACCTATAATCTACAAATATTTGTTTGTGTGCGCGCTCGTGTATATATATATATATAAATATATATAATCTGCCTGTCAAAATGCAATTATATGACGCTGTTTCATATACTTGGCATTATTTTTCTTTTTTTTCTTTCTCTGTTTTCTTCTAATCGACTAGATTGGTGCTCTTCTGTTTTGTTCTAGTAGGGAGAAAGTTTGCTGTCACAATTATTGTTGATGTTCTTACGCTCTTCCTTCTTTTAATCTTATTTTAGTGATGAAAAATAAATAAACTATCAGCCAACTGGAACAAAAGAGATATTTGATCTATTCTAGTGTAAAAAAAAAGTAGAAGAAATGTCAGCCATATACTGAAGAGATTTTATTTTCATTCAAGTAATGAAAAGTACATTATTTGTATTATGCCATACCAAGCCGATAAAATTTCCTTCCAGCTTGCACCACGCTTTAGCGATTCATCGTATTCAATTCATATTTATCTGTAAGATACTATGTTTTTTTTGTAAATTCAAGATGAAAAACACTAGCTTACATATAATAAGCAATTTTGATATAAATTAATTACTTTTTCTTATCAATCTTTTTAAAGCAAAAAACACTTATTTCTAAGTAACCTTGAAGATATATAATACTTAAACATCATAAATATTTTATTAATACTATCATTGAGGTCTGATGTTAGAAATCTAAATATTAAATAATAAAAAGCTTACGACACTCGGTATTCCCAGGCGGTCACCCATCCAAGTACTAACCGAGCCCGACGTTGCTTAACTTCAGTGATCGGACGAGAACTGGTGTATTCAACGTGGTATGGCCGTAAGCGTACATTGTCATTTTACACATCCATTTTAAATTTTCAGGCTCTTAACCAAAACAGTATTCTTTATTTTAGGTACGATGAAACGACTTATATGGAATTTAAACATCATCATGTTGCTGAATTCGTGTACAATCTTAAAGAATTATCTGAAGGAAAAAACATGTGGGTTGAAATTAGTAGTACGGATGTAGAGCTTATTCGTGATGTACTTATCTATTTTGATGCTCATACGTTTGTTATTGATGATATTCGAGCAATTGATCAACGGATGAAAATATCAATCATAAATGAAGATCTTTATCTTTTGTTTAGTATTATTTATTTAAATGAAACAACTCGTGCCATTGAACAACAAAAAATAAGTTTTTATTTAATAGAAAATACTCTTATTACTATACAGGAACATCGTTCACATGGATTATTTTCAACAATTAAATATCGTTTAAGTAAGAAATCAGTTACATCAAAAGGTCGCCTGAAAATACTGAAAACAGACTATTTATTCTATTGTTTACTTAATGTTGTTATTGAAAATTATATGATTGTATTAGATTCAATATTACATGAATCTGAACGTATTGATAAAGAATTGATGTTTTCAAGAAAAGCTAAAGCCGATAGACTTGAAGTTGAAACATTAAAATTACTGTTTCACATTAAGCACGATTTACTTCATTTCAAAGTTGTATGTGCACCATTAAAAGATATATTTATTAAATTACAAAAAACTCGAGAGACAGTTTTACCTAAACGACAACGCCCAGCATTACGTCAATGTCGTCGTCGATTAAAACGACGGCAACGACACGCTCTTGCTAATCATTCAGCTCATTCGCCTATGTTCACAAATTCAACCGCTGATGACGATGAAGAATACTTGTTAGATGATGGTGTATTAGTACTTAATGATTATATTTATAAATATTTGAAGCGGCTTCTTGACCATTCTGTTGAATTGAATGATACTATCGATTCGTATTCCGATAATATTACATCATTAATTGATTTTTATAT
>OENM01000744.1:0-60867 GCA_900239745.1 Rotaria magnacalcarata
CTTAATTTCATTGTACTTCATAAAATCACATATCGCACTTCCGAAATAGCTGTACTATTTTGGGATCCCCATGGGATTTCTGGGATTTTGATCGGATCCCTGGGATCCCGGGATTTTTATTGGATCCCTTGGATCCCCATGGGATTTCATGGGATTGGGGATCTTGGGGATCCGCTTTTTCCCCCTTGTTCATACCACTCGTAAACCTATTTCATGATATCGATAAGTGACGAATATTCCAAAGCTGTAGCAAAGAGCGTAAATAAGAAATATCACAATTAGGCCAACAAGTGAAGGTTGGGCTGTGTCCCTGTCATATCCACTGTTAGCAGTGATAGCAATTGTACTAATCAGGTTAATAGCTTAAAATATTCACATCAAATATCAGTAAAAAACAGATTGTTCGACAAAAATCTCATCAATTCTTTTTCATTTGCTTATACAGATCTTGCTTTTCTGTTTCGTGTCACAAACACACATCCGAACTCAATTTATTTAGAGTTGAAGCAAAAGGAACAAAAACATATTTTTGTCATTTCCGGTCCAATCATTAAATAAATGCGGAAACATCGGATTTGCATCCGATCGTTATGCGTACTTCAAAAACTGAGTCAATTTATATATGTGGTGCATTAATTCTGTGAAAAATCCTTTTTTTGGAAAAAATCCCTGTACCGCCCCCCCCCCCCCCCCTCAGGGATGGTCTGATCAATAATGACAATTTTTTCGATAACTCAGCCATTTCTTGACGGATACCTCGCATCTTCGAACTCGACTGAGATATTGATGAGATCATTCTGTGTACAAAATTTCATGACAATTGGATGAGGCTTTCAAAATTTATCGTGTTAACGGACGGACAGCCGGACACACTGACCGAATCTAGAGTGTACTCACTTTTTTTGAGTACACAAAAGCAGAAAACAAAACATTTACCAGGCGCAGACCAAGCTTAATTAGAAGGCTTTTACGAGTTCGTCGTATTTGAGGGTCAGCGTCAGTGGTGTAAATTATAAAGGGGTGTCCAGTATTCTATTGCATGGGGTATGTATATCTATAGTCTTGATCAGCGTTTCTAACAGTAGGCATCGACCATTGTAACAACGTACTAACGGACACCTGCTGAGGAAATTTTACATTTTGCTTTTCATTCCATGGAAACTTCCAACTCCTCAGTTTTCTATTCATAGATATTCATAAAGGCATCCATAGTGAAGATGAAGGTCTTCTGGCTGAGGAAATATAAATTTGTTGGTTTTTTCAGTTTCTGGCCTATCTATGAAATAACTGACAAACGACATATAAAAAGGAATCATAATTTTGCACTTCGCTTGCAAAAATACGATGTAATTTGGCCAAGTAGGAAGAAGCATACTTCTGTATTTCGAAAATACTATATTTTATGATATGATATAGTAGTAAGAGTGTCCACTTCCATATTTGTTTTTGGCATATTCATGCAAGAAATAGTGTTTCTGAAAAAGTATCAGAAGTTGTTTTCCAATAGTTTCTTTTGAAAATGCAAACAACTTTTATTCGTATCAAAAGCCTCATTCTCCTTCGCTACACGTTACTTCCTTTTTACTTTAAAAGATAATTAGGAGGGAAGAATTTTACGTCGAAGAATTCTCAACCATCCATCTGTTAAAGCAATATTAACGGTAAATTTGCATCGCTAGTATTTCCATGTATTTCCGCAATACGAAAATAGGCTCCCTCGCCCCTTGTATCCTTTGCATCTGACATAGATCATAACTTTAATGAATCACTTTGTTTTGAGAATATCTTAAAATCGATCTAACATACAGACTTCCAGTATCTTCATCATATATTTACTATGTTAGAAAAAAAGCAGAACGTAATTTACCTATGCACAGGCTCACCGGTAGAGCCCTGCAAATGTACCCGAACCCACCCGGGTCCGGATCCGGTTCCGGGTCTGAAAACTTAAATTTGACCGGGTACGGATCCGGGTCCAGATATAGATGCGGGTCCAAAGGAATATTTTATATGTATGGAAATATTTTTGAACCTTAGTTTATTTGTACATTTTATTCAAAAAGTAATCATTAACTTAAATATATAAAAGTATTAGAAAAACAACAAAAAAGTCTTCCAGATTAAAATATCTAAATCTGACTAACATCATAAATCAATTATTCAAATAATGGTTCATCTGATTCTGTACTATCATTAATGCGGCTTTCAATATCATTCGAACAGTAATCACTGTCACTATTTTGTTTTGTTGTTTTGACCTGAATTTCGTTTTTCTTGAGCAACGGATTCATAATAAGTAGTTTTATTTTGAATATGATTTATGAAATAATAAACTGAATCAGGATTCTGATAAAGATAATGTTTATTTGTTCAGTGATATTATATAAATCAAATATGTTACTGTCTTCATACATTTCTTTCTTTCACTTCATCAGAAACTATAGGCGATGACTATGGACGTATCGAATTTAATTATCGTTTTATTATCCATATATAGTGTGTCAGTCGTCGAATACAAAAATTTGAAAAACACTTGATATTCCCAACAACTTAGAGGATTGAGTTCTGATAAAAATATTTTATTCCGTGTCACATGTAAGATGCGACCGGGTAATACCGGATCCGGTTCCGGTTCCAGAAAATTTAAATCGATCGGGTCCGGGTCCAAAATCTCTGAACCCGCTGGGCTCTACCCGCCGGTTGAATATATGTTCTAGTTCAAAACCACAGAGATATAGAAGAAAGACGCGATCTTTTAAGTAGACGAACTATAACAATTATCATTCTATATCTTCGCATCGATTTAATGTGTTTCGAAAATTCATTTAGTCAATATTCTGAATTCGAAATCCTATCTCATTTTTAGAGGTAATCTGATGGAAAATGTACTCGTAGTCAAAAGCCTTGAACTTAGTACAGTTGCCGCAAAAGGTCATTTATTACATGTGTATGATCGATTGTGATTGGTATCTTATATGAAAATCGTTTTTTTCTTTGATTATTATATTTTTTATTCAAAAAATGTTATTTCAAAGTTATGATTTATAGATATTCTACAAATAAATTCCTAACACTTGCGCATGTCTAATGTTACACGAATTGAAATTGATGATGAGACCTTTATTCGCGGTCCTAGACTCTAATTAGATCTTTTCCAGCAGATAACATCATCGTCGAACCACATAGAAAAATATTTACGCTACGTTGGCAGGTCTTGCGACTCGATACCATAGTATTTACAACGTAATCAAATGTGACATTATACACTTATGAATAGTAGATAGTACTATCGAACTGAATCACTTTCATATGGTTTACAACAAAAGTTCGTTTTTATTCTATTTCGACTTTCGAAGTAAACATTTTTTATCGTATCAAATACTAGATTTCTGGTACAGTATAGTTATCAAAAAATGAGTGGCATGTAAAATCATTGATAAAATATTCATCGCTTATAAATACCATTTGATGTCGTCCTACTATTCCTATCGAATTCGATAGAAAAACGAACTATAGCTTACCTATGACTTTAAAAAAAGCAAACAATAACCTATTAGAATCAGAAAAAGACCAAGAATAACTTAACCAAAACAATAATATGGCTTCATTGTTACATAAATTTGTGTCGTTTCAAAACTTTTAATCTATCAGTGAAGAACATATTAGATAAACTCTTCAAATGCGCAATTAACCGATGCTCGTTTTTGGTTTATATTTATTAATCGAAAGTACTATACGTTTTTTTACTGTCATAAAAGTTTTATCTATATCAAACGAAATTTTATAGATCTGTTGTAAATATAATTTATTCATCGTTCAATTTTATTCTCGCTTTACTTGTGTAATAAATTATTAAAATCAATAATTATATCAAAATATAAGTTTGACATATTGCACGACTTTAATATAGCAACAATGAAAAACGCATGTACACCGAGTAAAATGATCCTCAGAGATCAAATTTTATATACATACATAACAATAAAAGAAAATGATAACATATTGCATCATTTCAGTCAATACTTTTAGTCATGAATGTATCTTTCACATGAAGCTAACCTATCTAAAAATGAGGTTTTTTTTATTGAATAAATCGTTTGATTGCTTTCTTGGGAATTCACCAAGTACACTATCTAATCCTGTCTTGTACGTTGTAACATAAACAAGAAATATATGTGTTTTAAACGACTTAAACCATCTAAGTTTCAGAAAGGACACATCGTAGATAAATATCTACAAGAACAAAAATCATCCTATTCATCGGCTTAATCGCCACACGTCTTTGAATATGTAGACGTATGATTTATCGATTCAATTTTTTTCGATGACATGAAATGCATATGTATAACGTATTATTCACAGTTATATACTTGTTCACATATCGAGTTAATTGTGTTGTGAAGTAAAAGAGGACAAAGTAGAATACTCTCATGTTAGGTCTCATGCGTTCTTCTGAATTACTCTTTGTGTCTGGCTTATTGCCAGAACAAACGTACTTTTTTTCTTCTTCTTCTCCTTCTATCATATGTTGGATAGGCTCATTGGCTTTAACAAAGAAACTTTTTTTCTTATGTCACGATTATTTTGTTAATTACATTTTTGGCAACGACTGACTTTGGCATAGCGCCAATTAATTTTTTTTCTTGTTGGATCATTCCATGGTAGTGATAATCGGATCACCCGTATGCATGTAGAAAACATTCGTAAGGGATATTTACATGATGCTGTAAATCGTTTTATCAATTAGACATGATCACGAATGCTCGGCGTTACTCAACAGAAATATTGTTCGTTCATGACAAATTATCGAATTGTTTTTTATTTCGACTAGAATATTTGTTTTCAATAAAAAATATCTAATAGAGGTGAGCACATAATTCCTGTACTCATCTCTGATAGTTATCTTTATTGAAAGCAATCATCTATAATATTGGCTATTATCAGTTTTGTATTCTATCAAGACTTAATCATTAACACGCTTGGAAATCTTGTGATAGATGTAAAATTTCAAAGTGAAATTCAGTCATGGGATATCTTCGTTCATTTAGTTTATTCAGATGTTGAACATTCATTAAAATAGATATCACTTCGAAAAGAAGCTTTAACAATATTAATCCCTTAAGGCCTTTTACTAGTCTCACGAAAGTTTATTTAAATTAGCTCAATTGCTGTTGATCGATTGAGAATTTAATCTCCTCAATCTAATTCTTCTGATAACAATTTTAAGATAGTTTCTAAACATCACTGTGTAAGACATTCGATCATATACGAATCTTCCCGATTCTAATCGATATAATTTATGAATTGCATCTCATTCTTCGTTTACTTCTATTTCTTGTGTTTTGGTACACAGTACGCGATAACAACACATTCGAACGACAAGTAATCGCCACGATCAACTTGATGTTGTTACAATCTTGGTCGATTTTCATTCTTTTTCTTTCTCAGATGTCGCCTATTCATAGAAACCGAGCAGTAGAGAAAGAACAAGAAAAAAAAATATATATGTATGTTTCATTTCTTTTTGGTTTGTGCGTTTTGTCGACGACAAGAGAATGCAAGCAGTAACCAATCCAACAAATGTTACTGGCATTCGGCCAAGTGCGTGTGCATTGTCGAACATCATGTGATTTCAGAAGAGGAAAAAAGAAACGAAGAACAATTGTTCTCTTCTTGTAACGAATGATTTTTCCTATTGGTTGGCTCATGCGCCACCTCACAATCTAACATACATACAAATGTGATGGATGGATAGAGAGAGAGCAGCTGTTTCTCCGTTCCTTTTATGTGTGTGTTGTGTCGTGCAGCTGATTCGACGTTAATGAAAAAATAAGATACCCTCTTTTTTTCCGTTTGTGCTTTCTCTTCTTGGTCGTCGTTCGCTCGCATTCCTTTCTCTCTCTTCTCTCTCCTCTATTCTTCTCTTGCGCTCTCTTGTTTCTATTATTACCCTATACACACACACACACACACACGCTCTCTCTCTCGTCGACATCATCGAGTTTGTTCACATCGCTATTGTTAGTTGTATACGTACTTTTTCACTACAACTAGTTCTTCAAATAAATATCTAAAATTTAATATTTTTCAAACGAAAAAAGTCGTACGTATTGAACCGGTTTTCCTATCCTTTCCGTTATTACTAATGTTTATTTTCTTTTTTTTTCTTCTCCTTTTTCTGCTGTTATGTTCTCCCGTCTACTCCACATCTGATGTGTCTGAGTGACAATTTTCTTTTTCGTTTCTACACCATAGGAAGAAATATACTACGAACGCATACAAATCGTGAATGTCCTTTTGCTATGCGAAAGACACAACGATTGATCAAGCATCTTTAAAGCATCAGTATTTACATGCTATGCCTGAATCACCATTACAACGTAGATTATCATCCAATAATTCAACTTCTAGTGGTCACGTTAGGTACGTTCAAAGAAGGAAAAGAAAAGAAAAACGAGAATATAGTTTTTTTCCGCATGTGTGCGCATGTGTATGTGTAGAATGAATGGTGTTTGGCAGATAGTCAAAAGAGAGCATTCTTTCGTTCGTTGTGAACCTGAATTGGAATACGATACATAAATGTATATATATATATGTGCGTGAGCGTGCGCGTACATTTTAGTTTTTGTTCTGTTCTTCATTTGCATACACATATATTAACTATAGTTCAGTTTAGCGACGAATGTAAAGAAAGAAGAAAAAAAACAGATCTACTTGCATGGCATCACTTCTTCAATTCATATTATATGTTGATGGACAGATCGATAGACATGTTGTCAGCACGTTGGATGATGAGTAGTAGTAGTAGTAGAATAAGAAGAAACGAGATTACATTGCATTCACATATCTTATCTTGTTTGAATAAATATATATATATATAGAGAGAGAGAGAGATTTTTTTGCTTCTAGTCGTCTTAGTGCCGATATGACTCCAAATTCTCAGTTAGAACAGGAAAAACGTGTACGACGTGAAATTGCTAATTCAAATGAACGTCGTCGCATGCAATCGATCAATAGTGGCTTTCAAAATTTAAAAGTTCTCATTCCTCATTCATGTGGCGAAAAACTTAGTAAAGTATGTTATATCGTATTTTTTTGTTTTTCGTCATACAAATCAAAATCTTCTTTTTTTTTCTAATACGTAGGCATGTATTCTTCAACGAGCTGCTGATCATATAAAAAGTCTTGAAAATGAAAAACTTAAATTACAATCTCAAAATGAACAATTTCGTATATTAATAAAAAGTTTTCAAATCGACTCTACAAGTGTTTTACAAACACAACGACGTTTATCAACGAATGGTAAGGTTCTTTTATTTTTATTTCGTACTCACTGTCTATCGGTCTGTGGTTATAAAGGACCAAAAGAAAAAGAAACTACTGTTGTTGTTGACAGTTAGTTATCCATTAACCTTGACGTAAATTTGACATTGATAAATATCTTTTTTAGATTCGGGTGAAACTGTTCTACTACTTGGTAATAATAATGATGAAACAAAACCTATAGTAAATAATGTATTTGATGATGTTAAAAATCGTCATACATATTGGCATGCACAATATGTTCAAACACAAAAAGATGAACAACCATCACCAGTAAGTTTAAATGGTAAAACACTTTTTAAGTATCTTATTTTATTTCGTTCATTCAATAGCAACAGATCGATAAATATTATCGAAGCGTAAAACAATCTAATACATCGGCGACAACATCAGATACAACCTATATGATTTTGAAACAAAGTCAACCTAGTCAACGTTATTATAAAGCTAATTCTCTCGATCAAAATAATGATAATGGTATTGTTATTGTCGAACGATGTCAACTTCAAACACAAAGTGTCGATACAAATAATACTGTTTCACGTCGAAATTTACAAACTATTGTTGAAGCTATACGTCATTTAGAAGGTGATGATGCACTAGCAAATATAAATCAATCACAACAACCTATATCATCGTCATCATCCTATCCAAAAGAAGATTTACCGGCGCAACTAAAAGCAATGATTAATGAAAAATTTCAACAAGCAAATAATAAAAATCCATCATCGCCATCATCAACAAATACAATATATCAACAAACAATAAATATTCATGAACAACAACCAGCAACATCTATTAATCATACTATTAATGATTTACATCACAGACCGCCTAAAAAACGAAAAATAACTTATAACGAAAGTGACGATACAATTATACATAAACAAGGTAATGTAGAATCATTATATCATTTCGTTGATTTCATTTTCTTTTTTGTAATTTTAATAGACTTACCACCTATATCAAGTCCAGAAGTTCATCATCATGAACAGATATCAAGTGAACCATCATCTACAGTAGCTCGGTTATTACAAGGACATTTAATACAACGTACTTTACGTTATACACCACATTAGCAATTTTTCAATCCTTATCTCTCTCGTTTTTTATATATCCCGGTTTGTACTTTTTTTTCTGTTTGTAAATAGTATATACATATATATTCTCTTCTTTGTGTGTCGTATGTACTCAAGAAACAAGACCAAAAAATGTTCATTGTTGTGTGTGTGTGTGCACGTTTTTGTTTTTTTGTGTTTGACTCAAGTATTTGAAAAGGACAGTGATACACATTCTTTTGTCCTCTTTCTGTGTGTGCGTGTGCGCTCACGCGAACAATCTGTTTTTTTTTCTAGCTCTCGCTCTCTTCAAAAATAGTATGATTCAACACATCACATACAATATCGTTTTAATGTTTTGTTTCATTGTTTACACCGGTCTGTCTTTTCTCTTTCTCTCTCTCTCTCTCTCTTTTACATTTTACTCGTGTTGTTGTCTCTTTTGTGTCTCGACGGCTAAGAAATAGAAAAAGCTATGCATCTCTTTTGTTGCTTCTGTTTTCGGTTTGATTTTTGAATCTGTGTGTCACTCATAATGAGATCTATGAGTGTTTTGTTTGTATGACTGTTGGATTTTGATGAAGCTTGTACATTTGTACAGATGATAAAAAAAAAAAAAAAAACTAAATTTTTCTTAACCGCTATTTGCTAAATACTATCAATCATTAATGAAAATGACATCATCTGATTCATTCGTTGTTCCCATGCATATCATCCGATAACTGACGCATGCATTTTTTATTTTTCTCGTCTGGCTCAAGCTTTGCTTCCGCGATTTACGACAGAAACAGAAAAAAAAGTATAATGCACTCAAAGAACAAAACTGAAAAGAAGAAATTCCTTTCTTATGTACGAAGACAATATATATGCCTGAAGATCTGACTGAACAGCTGTTTTATATAAGCAATTCTTACATAATATACCCATCGATACTTTAATTGATGCTCATTGACTACTGTCTATTGACTAATCGATTATATCCTAATCCCATGAATTCCTATGGCCATGAACTGCCGAATCATAAGCATATGAAAGAGTTTCGATAGAAAAATAATAGCATACAGGACAAATGGTGAAACATATGTTTCATTTTGTTGTAGTAACCAATGGCAGCAGATTGACAAACACAATTACTAATAGCCAGACATAAATGATGTTGCTAAATAACAGTGTGAATAACCTAGCTGTTACATGTACGTATAGTTGCTATAATTTGATAAAAATATGTTACAAAGAAAAAATACTTTCCGTTCTTATCTAAACTGATACTTTTTAGCATATCAATAAAAGATTGAGAGAATAAATAATTTGATCTTGTTTCGAATATCGATCAAAAGAGTAAATCAGTTCGTAACCTGTGATGTTCTTTACGACTTTGCTCTTTTATATTTTGTCTTATTTTTAAAAAAGCAAGTCGAACTGGAGCGTTCTTGTTTTACACTTTTTACTTATCATGCAAAGAAAAAGAATGACAAGTTAATACCTTGAAAAGTCTACTGAAATACCCAGATCGACTAATCCGACGACGGATTCTATTGAATCCTAAAACATCCTATTAACCGAGGAAATCCGGTTGGATTCTGGGTTTCGGAACTGTTGACGGATCCGACGGAAGAATTAAAAAAATATCAAAATTCTATTTAGCTCAAAAACGCTTTTTAGCGGCTGACTATAGCAAAATCTTTTGGCGCATCGGATCCCAGAGTAGGGTAAGATCGAATTCCGATCCTACGGATCTGAATCTCGGTCCGAAGTCCGGAATCCAACGAAATCTGTTGGTTTTCATGTAAGATCCGATGCAACCCGTTTTCGGATCCGATTGGATACGATTATACATACATCGTAGTGTCATGATAAATCCCGAGAGGGACGCCCTTTGCAAATAATTCTTCCGCTAGAATCCTGACAAGCGCTGCGATGTGTGGATTATAGGAATGAACGACCTGGGTAGTCATTTATATATAGAAGTGTCTTTTTTTAGTAACAGGCCTGCCAATTGTACCCCATTTAGACTTTTCTCATTTTGATAAAGAAATATCTAATAAAACGTGTTGAAAAATAACTGACCGATAGATATTAGCATCCATTTTGTTTAACTTATTCTTGAATTATTTGGTTTTACAAACTGTTTTTACTATGAATGATGAAATCAGCTTTATTGAGTTAGTCTCCTTTTCTAATTTCTCATCGTTTGATTAATTTTTTCTATTAAATTTGACAAATACATATTTTCTCAAAAATGAATATAGTTTTAGATTTTCTCTTCAATATAATCGTTCTTGGTGATAATCTTCGCATGGCATTGACTAATGGTTATGAAAATGAAATTTTTGATAATTCAGAGGCAAAACTAACTGAAGAACTTCTTAGTTTTCGAGACAAACCAACTACCAATATCAAAGAAAGAAAAGTTCAATTTCAAAAAAGCGTTGTATCTTCAACCAAAAATGATCGAAAGATCCTAAATATACAGCATTTCTTAGCGAATGTCAAATTAATAAATATTTTGCTCATTGTTCTATATAGGGATGTGCAGTGTCGGTGTACTGACCACCGACTTGCACCGACGGTGTGTCCAGTGGAGCACTGACTACACTGACACTGTGCCCAGTGGAGCACCGATTTGCACCGGCACTGTGTCCAGTGGAGCACCGACTTGCACCGACACTGTGTCCAGTGGAGCACCGACTTGCACCGATGGTGTACTCAGTGGTCAGTTTTTCAGTGTTTACACCGACACTGCACATCCCTAGTTCTATATGTAAATCAGATTTTTCTATTTCTAAGGATAATGCTTATCTGATCGGTTTTCTCAATTAAATCCTCTTTTTTTTAGAAGCTAGATAATGTACCCCAGTTATGTACCTCGTTCTAAAAACGAATGTACCCCATTTGGGCATTCAAAAATCCTATTTGAAAAACAAGAAATGGCAGCCCTGGTTAGTAATGAGAAAACAAAATGTTAATTAAAATGATCGACTACTGCAGTTTCATCGAGAAGTTAAAAATGCACAATCAAAAAACGCATTATAACATGGACCGAATGACGCATTTGTTTTAATTTCTATTGTACTCAAAAGCAGCGAATTCATGAAAATGATGATTATAAACAGAGAGAATTCTGTCAAAATTTCATTTATTATTATGATTATGAGCGGCTACTGACTTTTAGATACAGAAATGTTTGACTTTTCGCAAACTGCTATTCTAGAATGATATAGTAACTGTTATTTTTTTCTGTCCGTCAATCTATTGTTAGTAGTAATGTAAAGAAGAACAAGTTGTTGTGTAGATGAGATTTAGTAAAAACTAATGTAGTTAGTCGTTCTAATTATTATTTCAATGCATTCATCTAATCAAACAATTGTGAGTAGGGATATGACAGTTCAGTTTTAGTTCCTATCAAAAGAACTGTTCAGACAGTTCCTTAGATCCAGGGTTGCCAACCTCAAATTTCTAAAACCAGGAGTTTCTGCCGAAAAAACCAGGAGTTGACCAGGAGATTTTTTTTAAATCAGGAGAAGAAACAGAAGATATTTATCGAAATCATAAAGCTATTTAGCTGTCTTTATTCGAAGAAAAGGAGAACTTTCGTTCACGAAACTGATTGATATTTTCTGCTGCTGAGCTATTGACGGGCACATTGTTGTCTAAATGTTGCGTAAGAAAAAACTAAGATAGTCAGATGTATTCTATATTACTAATCATTTCACAGTCGTTTGAATTTTATTTTAGTGAAACAGAATCAGGACTTTTCAGAGGTAGTAAAAGCTGTGATACAAGATTTCCCTGTAATGAATTTGATGCTTCACCGATTTTTATCTATTTCCGTATAAAAAGTTCGATAAATGTCGAAAGCAGTCTTTTTTATCTATAGCATATAAGTTCTTACCATTGAATTATTCTACAAAAGTAATAATCTTAGTTTAGATATATCAATGAAAGCAAACTTTTTATATTAGTCGCTTCATTCATCAAATAGTGTGATGCTTCTCTTTTGTGTCTTTCTCTTTTCTTGATTTGTCTTACGTTAGTGATTCAAAATGTCATTAACCTCCAAAGTGAAACAGAATTGCAAAAACCAGGAGAAAACTTTAAAAAACAGCTTCTGGTACCAGGAGATTTTTTAATCAGGAGAAAAGCCTAAAAACCAGGATTTTCCTGGCTAAATCAGGAGGTTTGGCAACCCTGCTTAGATCTAATCTGATCTACACGAACAGTTCTAAGGATCTGAACCTAGATCTGAGAACTGTTATACCCCTAATTGCGAGTTTAATATTTATAATTCAATTTATTGAATAAAAACAACACTTACGATTAATAGTGATAATTGTTTTTGTGTGCTTTACAACAATTCACTGAAATGAAGTCATATAATTTCATAATTTGAAAGTTTCCGTTAATGGTTCATAGAGTATAAATAGTTTATCAATAAATATAATCAATAGCACAGCAATCGGCTAGGACAAATTTTTTCACATGATTGAAAGATACAAATGTTTCAACATGTTGTTCCTGGCATTGATCATGATATTATTAAAAGCTTTTTATGGGTTGGTATGTTCGATAGACTTATAATATCTTGCTTTGGATGTGAAATTAGAATAATCAGGAGAAGAAAATTATTCTAGAATTACTTGTAGTGATGAAGTACTATTGAACTTACAAATGATTAGTTCAACTTGATTGGTCTATTTCTAGCCGCATGTTACAAACATATAAATCAGAATATTTTTTAAATAAAGAAAGTTCAGATTTATAGATTTTTTTCTACACATTTAAGACAATGCTAACTAATATTCGTAGAATTACAGATTTACTACGAGAATTTCAGCATACATTCTTCAGCCCCAACTAATTCTTAGTACAGTTTTTCAATAATCTCTTATTGATTTTTAAATTTATAACACTACAAGCTGGACAAAACGACCTATTCCTTTTCCGGAATTAATAATATTCGATATCACTACTGAGAAATTCACGACACAACAAATGAAAAAATATATTTCAAAACTTAACCGGCATCTAGTTTACTGGCTATGTAGTATTGTGGAGAAGAAACACATTCTTTGATTTTCACTTGCATATCTTAAAGTGAATTAACTGAATACGCAATAGAATTCGCTGCTTGTTACTTTATGACTTATTGTATTGACTCAAATGTTCGATCCAGATTGTCATTCTCAGCAAAATGAAAGTTCTAAAATTTCTCTGCCGAAATCTGTAGTAAAGCTTTTGTAGCATTGAGAATGGCTGTTGAACTTCCTTTACAGTTACAAGAAGATTTTCTTCTTTTTTATGTAATATTGAAACGCTTGGTTTTTTAATTGAAATTTAGTGTAACTCAGGTTTATAGGATTAACTTTTGCTCGTATCTATTTTTATCTCCGATATCTATGATGCTGAAGAGATCGTAGCTCATTAAGATAAATTGATCCAGTGTAAGATCAGATCGATGTTGATATATTATTCTTGTGCACATAATTTTAGAAACGCGCAAGATCGCTTTACAAATTGAATATTCGTCAGAGATTGTTCCCAACGTGAAAATTATCAGAAAAAGGAAAAATATTCACACATAAACATGTGAACAAATTATATGACATATTGGGAATGCAAAAATTTACAATGAAGTGCGAGAAAAAATAACGTTCTATTTGTTTAAGTTTTGTGAAATCCAAATATCTAGAATAACAACACTGATGAACTTGTTGTTTGAGGATGCTATTCGTCGCTCTCAATTTTTGATAATTCTAATATCCATTTCTAATTAAAATAAGAATGAGTATTTTCGAAATAGTTTGTTTTAGGAGCACAGTGGAGATTTGCGGTTTTCACCGTTTAGAAGAGAAAATAAAACTACGTCGGAATTTCAATACTAAAAGTTTCTCAGGACGACTGATCAAGTTTTTCAAAGCTGAAAGATTTTTAATAAGCTTAGAGATTAACTCCACATTTTAGCACCGCTGCTGTATACATTATTGAACTTCAGTTCATGATTCCGGTGCACTATTGAAACTAGTTTCCATTACATTATATTTTCTGTTTTAGAAACTTGGTAGAAGATCGTGAGTAAAATCTGATAATGTCAATCCGATGCCGTTTCATTTTCACTTTTAAACGAGGTAACCCGCAGGTTTCTATTTAGCTTTTAACAAGAGTACTCACCCTTCTTTTAATTTGAAATGGATATCAGTCCCATTAGCTATGCTTTCATATCATTTAGTCCATACTGTTCCTTAATCTGAGTTTGAAAATAGTGGACTAGTGAGTAACAATTCATCGTATCTCTTTCATGTGACATCGGATAAAAGGTAGCAAAATTCTGCGTTTCTAATGTTTCAACTATGAAATATATATGAAAAGCTAACTTTTTCTATTAAGAAAAGGAACCTCCAGCCAACAATGTTTTAGTGCTACCATATGACATAGTGAGTAATGAACAAAGAAACAAAGAATAACTCTACATTGAAATCTGAGATTGAACGGAATTTCTAAACAACACATTAATTATGAGTTATGTAAACAAAAGAGAAGCATTAGATTCGTTGTGTTCATTCTTTTGTAGAGAACGAAATAAATTCATGGATACTATTTTTAATAATTTATTCTTTTTAAAGAAATGTTTTTATTATCGGTATTTTTTTTATTTTTATGCTCCTGCCGTTTATATTTTATTTTCTCTTTCGCGTGATCGATGTGCAAAACAAAAGTTTATAATAACGGCTGGATAAACGGAACGTAACAAACAATCAAACAAACAAACAAATCTATGATGATTTTGTTTGTGATGTTGTTGCTGCTGCTGTCGTTGTAAGTTGTTGTTCTTCTTGAAGACGATGTTTCTTAAGTGGGCCCATAAATATACGCTTCTCTTCATGAGTTTGAAATCGACCATGACCAAATTTAGATGATGTATCGATAAAACGTAATTCAATTTGTTCACGATGTGAACGCTTTTGGTTAAGTATAAGTGATTTACGTAACGTTATTGGACGTTTCTTTGGACCAATACAACAGCCTTTAATCATAATGAAATCTTGTTTAACTTCACCATAATGTGGGAAACCACCCTAAACATTGAAAAAACAAAATTATTTTCAATAGGAAAGGAAAACAAAATGAACGAATTTTTCATACCATAGGAGTGATGGTTTTTTCTGTAGGGTCATGATCAGTTGAACCTGTATTCTTAACAGTTTTACCATCTTTAACTTGAATAGCTTCACCGATACGATAGATTTTCTTATTGATTTCAGTACGATGATGATAACCTTTTTGACCAGCGCGAGCAACAGCATATGAGACATGAGCTGGATGCCATGCACCAATACAAGCTACTTTTCGTAAACCTTTGTGTGTCTTGCGTGGTAGTTTTCTTGTATGCCAACGTGATGTAACACCTTTGAAACCACGACCTTTGGTTACTGAGATAGTATCAATCATTTCATCTTTAGAAAATACTTGATTTATTGGTACTTGTTTTTCTAAATGTTCACGAGCAAAATTAACTTTTTGTTCAATGGTACCACCATTCAATTGTATTTCCATAATGTGTGCTTTCTTTTGACGTTTACGTAATAATTTCATTTGTGTATGTGCTAATACACGAATAACCTTACAATATTTGATCATTTGTTTAAAGTCATTGTCAAGGGCTTTTTTGCCTGATTCATCATTCCATTTTTGTGAATATTTTGAAAAGGCTTTTCGTTTTGATGCATACCAATTCTTGTAGAAACGACGACGACATTCTTCATTTAAATGTTGAGCATAGATGGTTTTATACGCACGAAGACCACGCGGTGTCATAATATAACCAACAACACCAACAATAACCATAGGTGGTGTTTCAATGATAGTTACAGCTTCGACAGTTTCTTTTTTGTTTAATTCTAATTGAGACAAAATTTTAAAAAAATTATGAATAAGTTGATTTTTATTTTTGTATAAACTTACTGGAAGCTGGTCGATCGACTTCACGTACGATATGGGTCATACCTGTTAGTAAAGCAAAGTTTAAAGCCTGCTGATAAATTAAAGAGAATTGAATTCTAACCTGCTTTATAACCAAGAAAAGCGGTAAGATGTACGGGTTTTTTAGGATCGTCTTTTGGAAATGATTTCACCTTTCCACGATGATGGCATGCTCTCTTTTTTGGTAAAAATCCAAGATTACCACAACGTGGATGTTCAAACTTTCGGTGACTCATGATGATTTAGATGAGACTTTAAAATATACTTTTATATTTATTATGATGTTCGATCTAAAATGCAAAATAATAATAATAATAGGAATAGTCACAATGGAAAATAAAACGCTGAAATGAATTAAAACAAATCAATCCAAGTAAACAAATCGGATGCATTGGTTTTTATTGGAATTTAGAATTTCAGGGAATCCACTCTGTTGACGTTTATTGTGAATTAATAATCATTTAAAATTGATTAAAAAAGTTAAAATATACGTTTTATTGATATAAATATATGATTTAGGATTATGTTTTTGTGTGAATGCGTTCGGGCCAATCAACAGATGACGCCACTATGTGGACGCCGTGAATGAAATTTGTCTATATGTATACCCAGGTCGATCGTTCCAGTTCCAGTCACCGGATACTGTAGGAACCGGCTGGGAAGATGCTGAAAAATCACCGTATTCCGGAGGAAAACACAGAAAGTAGCCGAAACGTGGAATCAGTACTCCGATCAGAAAATTTTCGGAGTTTTTCCCGATGATTTACTGTCGGCTCCTGCTGGAAAGCACTGGAATTTAATTGGAATCCACCGGAAAAAAAATCCGGGAATTTACGACCTGAATACTGCTTCCACCTTCCAGCGATTTCCTGTGTTTTACGGTCGTTTCCCACCGTACCACCACAACATGGGTACTTACAATCATTTTATTTCTCTATATGCGGTTTACTATTTAGTATGATATTCAACTACTGTAATAAAGAGACGAATACGATTTCAATTGTAGATTTATGTAGTTTTAGTACATTTTTCTTGTTCTTTGGTCCAAATATTGACACATAGTTGAGGTGCAGCTTGTGAATCTTGTAGAGCTTCAACAGAACTCTTCTTTAATTTTCTCTACACTTGATTTTAAAATACAATGAGATCTATTGTTCATATATTTTATTATTAGGTCGAAAACACATCAGAATATGTTCTTACGTCTTGTACCATCAAGTTGTTTTCTTATATGTTTTATCTGTAGAGAGATTGTTCTTGGGATACAGATTTCATTCATCAACAGAACAAAAACTTGTGTATAATGTGACGAGAATTTTATGCACATCATAAACAAGCTTAGATGATAACTGAAAGAGTCTAGTCCCAAGAAATATAACAGAAAAATATAATAAAAACACTCATTCACAGAATGATTTATCATTTAGTTGCATTGTTTTTCATCCATGCTTTGTAGTATTTTATTTCATCGATTAACTTGTCCTCTTATACATAAATTCTTACTCTTTAAACACGTCATCATCTGAAATATATCGATAAGTGTTCAATTTTTTTCCTACCCGATAGTAGCAATAATCTTCAAAAGTACATCACAGTAAAGCGCACCATCATCGGATTTGAGAAGCATACGAGAACTGTTCTTCAATTTAATAATTAAACAACTGTGAATCTTTTCGATTTTACAATAACAAAGGGAAATATCGGTAGTTTTTCAGATCTAAGAAAAATGGCTCTTTCGCATATG
Source organism: Rotaria magnacalcarata (assembly GCA_900239745.1). Classification (NCBI taxonomy): domain Eukaryota; kingdom Metazoa; phylum Rotifera; class Eurotatoria; order Philodinida; family Philodinidae; genus Rotaria; species Rotaria magnacalcarata. The sequence continues at coordinate 18,103 of OENM01000744.1, forward strand.
ATGGAAAATATCCTGAACACATTTTGATCTATGAAGTTCACACAATTCCAATCGATCATTATTATCGTCGATGAATCGTTGACTAGTTCTTATTATATTTTCTTCGATGGCGTAGTAGAGTAAAACAATTTATTTTGCCTATTTTCAAATGCAATATCTTTTCAAGCTGTGCTCTGATGTTATTTATAGATACGCTGCCTTGTTATACAAGCAATGTTCTGTTTTTAAATCAATTATCACCATAATATTTATATATGGAGGAAAACGATGTGCGTATAACATGATAGACGGACACGACAAACCCGAATAACTGACAAATATCAACGATTCAAGTTATTTATAGTTTGCCTCATAGATCAATATGTCTACAGAGAAGTAAACTTGTTAAGACCTCGGGCGAATAATAATCCTAGAGTGTAGATAGGATAAGACATAAACACCCCCCCACCCCCCTACAGAATAGACGCCCATGGGTGGTGTCTCTGTTCCGCAAACTACAATTTTGTAGCAAAGTATGTTTTGATGTCAGTTTTTGCGTTATTTGATAGAGAAATGTTCATCCTTTCATTTTTCATGAAGTAAACCTTGATTTTCAACGGAGAAATCTAACCCAGGGGTGGGCTTCTATTCTGTGCAGGGGTTTAGTCAAAGAGAAAACGTGCTAGTTAATCTATTCCAAGTAAGCGATTGTATAGAAGTATAATTAATATTTCCGAGTAATCGTTTAGAAAGAATGTATTTCATTGAAGTAAAACAAACTGAAGGCCGACTAAATAGTATAGAAAATTTTAATTTAAATCGACAAAAAAACGATAAGATTCAGCTGTCTCCTAATGTTTCAATGTAAGTCGTTCAAGTCAGACACGGACGAATCGAGTGAAAGTTTATTTTAGTAGTTATTCGCCTGTTTGCTTTTATCAAAGAAGGTTCACAACAAATCTTCATTACACAATATTCAGTTCTAAGTTCGTTGGGTCAAAATGCGAAATAAGAAAAATCACATGCAACCATAGATTAATTAGAAAATTAAAATACCAATAAGTGCTGCTCCTCGTGCTTATGATGTCGTTTCTGACACGTTAAACAGGCCTTCAAAACTTCTTAGGATGGAATGTATTTAGCTCGTAGGCATGTCATGATGGCATGAGAATTTAAGCTTAACTATTATAAATTTTAATACAAATCAACCAAACTTGTTTTTGATTTATCAATTCGAATGGCTCGAACTCGCCCATCCCTAACTCAAATATCATGGATACTCTTAAGATTATCGAAAATAAATTCACACTTAATCCTATTTAGTATAGACATAGGCGAATGAATAGATTATTTTAAAATAAAATCGATATTTCCATTGTCTTCGCGTTACTCATCTTTTTATATTTTACTGATTGATTTACAAATAGATCTGTCGATTATATTGAAAGTTTTATTCTAAAATTTTTTTCGAATTACTTAAAAAATATATAATATAAGTTATTTTCTTCCTATTCATAAAAGTGAAATCACTTTTTTGGTGTGATACAAATAAAAATAAAAATAACTTATTATTAACCAGCGAATCCGGATACGAACGTACTCTGTCTCTAATAGTCATATGTGGTAAAAACTAAATAGAATTTCTTTCTAATATTCTAATCAAACATGATATTGAAATCAAAATAAATCTATGAAACATATAAATGAGAGTCCTCTGCCGAATAATTATCACTGAGGACGGTAGGCGTTGTCGTCGTTTATAATTTGTGGACGACAAACAAAAATATATGTATGTTTATTCGTACTTCACATCATGCGTTCTATTGTCGTTTCGAAAGGTTCTGACTAAATATAAAACATATTTTCAGTTAGTTTCTAATTAAAAATTGCTTTATTCAATTTCGTTTTTCATCATTTCTATCTATCTCTCTCTCTATATATATACACGTATATACACAAAATCAGTTCTTGTAGTGAGATGATTATAGATAAGTTAAATAATGCAAATCATAGGAGATTTCAAAATAGCTTCTTCTTCGTTTTCGCATGAATAATAAAAATATTTATCAATATTTTCTATTCGTTTTCCTAATTTTTGCTTTCTATGCATCAATTATAACCTGATATACCCCTTCATTTACGCCCCGTAATTCTCTTTTATACTGTGTATGTCGCCTACTGCTGACACACTAAATCAAATCATATGGAGGATCATATGTGGGTAAGAAAGTAAAAGAAACAAAACAGACGAGAAGAAAAAAAAAGAAGAACGACGAACAGCTGATTCCCCCTTTTATTAAAGCGTTGGTGAAAAGGGGCATTTGTGATGGGTAACTAGCGTACACATACGACCGGTTACTTCGTCTGCTTGACATGCTCAATTTAGGCAGCTTATCAGAATGAGCTGGTCGATATTAGATGATTTTTTTATTATTTCTATTGAATCGTGTTTGTTCACTCGGTTTTTTTGTTTTCATTTAAGAAAAATAGTATTAGTTTCACTGATCTGAAAATTTTCGTAACTTATAAAATCGTACATTGAGAAACATTTTGTTTTTTATCGTTTTAGGCGCAAAATTTGATCACTTTTGTTTTTTTCTTTCTTTCGACAAAAAAATGTCAACGACATCAACAAATTCTGTTAGCAATGATCAATCATCAATATTTGATCTTCATAATGAATCATCTCTAAGTTCATGTTCATCGTCACCGCCAACGTCTGCAAAAACTATTCACAATACAAATGAAAATGATTCTGGCTGTGCCAGTGATGATGATCCAACATTAGCATTAAAAATCAATAAAGGTCTTTCAATGGGTTATGATTATGAATTAATCAAAAGTGTTATACAACAACAAAACAATAGTGATGATATGTCGAAATTCATCGAAACAATTGTACGCACAGCTGAAGTCAACGGCAATTCAACTCCGACAACAACACCAACACCATCCGCACTTTCATCAAGCAAAATATCTACAGCAACCAATAGTGATACTGATAGTTCTGATACAAGTATTCCACATGATGTTTATATAATTGATGGCATTGATCTTGCATATAGGTAAGATAAGAAAATAGAAATTTAAAAAAAAACGATTTCTCATGTTATTTAGTTACAATAATAATAATAATAATAATTCGTTTTCATGGCGTGGCATTGAAATTTGTTTAAAATATTTACATACACATGGACATAAGAAAGTCTTCGTTGTACTACCTTACTCGTTAAAACATCATCGACATGATCAAAATTTTTCCGAATCGAAATCTTTACGTGATCTTGAACGAAAAAATCTTCTTGTTTATACAAATCGTATGTCGAAACAAACAAATAAGCCAAGTTCATATACGCATATAAGTGAAATGTTAAAGTTTGCTCAAAAAATTAAAGGCCATTTAATAACAAACGTTTCATTGAAAGATGTTATATTAGATTTTACAATTTATAAACAAATACTAGAAGAAAAAGTTATAAGATATCGTTTTCAAAATGATAAGTAAGATAGAACAAAAAGCAATTTTTTGTTTTTATTCAAATAAATAAATAAACAAAAAATGAAATTATGTTTTCTTTTGTAGTTTTCAACCATTATTAGTAACTATTGTTAATGATGATGATGGAAATGATTGTGAAACACATTTCCCATTATGTCCATATGGAAAGAAATGTACATATGGGAATAAATGTAAATATTTTCATATTGAACGTCGACATCAAAATCAATTTTCTGTTTCGGAAAATCTTCAAATGAAAGCACGTTTAGAAAAAACGAAAATTCAACATCATCTATCAACACCGGCTATGATGACTAATAATGGTAGAGAATAATTTGTTTTCAATCGTTTTTCTATGATTGCGTTTTTGTTAGGATTTCATCTTACAAATTCAAGTCCAGATCATTTACACATGTATTCGTCGCCAATGATGGAACAAAATCTTGCTGACGATGCTCGTATGGCTTATGAATATGGGTTAACATCGACACCGATATCAAATGAATTTTCATTTGTTGATCAACGTGTTTCACCGATACGGCAAACACCACAAAATTGGTTTACGACACCGAATCAGCAATATCCATATATGAATAGGTCTTTTTCAATGCCACAACAACAACCAACAAATGAACTTTCGGCAGCCATGTTTATGCATCAACAAAATTGGGCTCGACAACAAATGTTTCCTATGCAACAACAACAACAACAACAACAACCGCAGCAAATTGAACAGGTAGAATATTTATCTTTAGGGTTAAAATTATGAAACGTAAGGCAATTTCTGTGGTTAACCACAGAAAGTTACTTCATTCTAAAGATATCAAATAAGAAAGTTAGTTACAGATTAGACGAAAACTTTTATCTAGGACTCGAACCGTAATATCAAATAGTTGTTCTGCATGCTGAACATGTCGTTGGAAATTTTAGAGTTTGGCGCAACAAGTCCTACCTAGGGGTGGCACTTTAACTTTAAATTTTGTTAAAGTTAAAAGAAATTTTTCATAAAAATTTTATTTTCCCGTACAAAAAGAATTTCTTCCATCAAAGAATATTTCTTAATAAAAAAATAGCTTTTTCTATATGAACATTGTTCTTTTATGACAAAAATAATCTTTTTAGGAGCAGCGAATTTTTGAAAAATACACTTTAAACTTTAACTTTTATTAAAGTTAAAGTATAAAATACCCGTATTTTCACTTCACTTTAAATTCAAAGTTAAAGTAGATATACTTTAACTTTAATTTTAAAGAAAAGTTAAAGTGCCACCCGTAGTCATACCTCGAATTCGATCAATAAGATATTGAAGGATTACAGTATGAAAGTGATGAGCTGTGAATGATGAATTACATATCTAATAGAAGATCACGTCTACTGACTATCTATACATTTGTCTGTCGTCAGGGAAATACTGAAAATGAATGATTGATGTATTCCAATGAACTCTAGTTACAATTATTTTCTTTTAATTATGAGGGAAAAATGTAAGCTTTGTTTTTACTGTCAAAACCTCTCGACTGTTAAATGACACAGAAAAATATTCAACAGATATTCGATTGTCATCTCCAATTATTTTTACTTAGAATGTTCTTCGATTTTTATCAATGCTTTCCTTACAACAACGAAACAATGTAATCAGCAATAACAACCTGATGACAAGTCATATGCAACAACAACAACAACAACAACAAGAAAATCCTTATGATCAATCGTCTATTGATAGCCAACAAGGTTTAGCTGATAAAATTCAAGCTGTTCGCCATCTTTGGGAAGCGGAAAATAAATCTACAAACTCACCATCATTTGCTCATGTTCAACAGCAAATACCGCCTGTTACAGATTCAAATATCTACAATCCAATGACGTCAACATTTCAACAGTCAACACAAAATTTTCTTCATTATAATTAATCGATGAAAGAATTAGAGATAAAAATCTGTTCGTTTGTCTTTCAATATATCAATGTGTTCTTGTGTGTTTTCTATTTATTTGTATAAAAAACACATACATTGTTAGTATGTATTTTGTCTGTGTGCTTTCTTTTCTCTTTCTCTCTTCATGTCACTTTAGTGAACATTTTGTTTTTTTCTTTCTTTGTAAGTATGTAAGTTTGTGCATTGTTATTTGTAAATAATGACGTTGTGCCACACATTTAAATATATTTCGTAGACATATGTATATGTGTGTAGTTAGGTTATATGTATATTACACGCACATTGCGAACAAGAACAAGTCCTTTCCGTGTTTTCTTTTTGTTACATTGTTTTCAGCCTTTTTCTTCGTGTATACATTCATTTGCTCATGTTTTCTAACTTATTCAAATATAGCTATACATTGATTTATTTCATTTTCTCAATAAGATTGTATGCTTAGTGATCTTTTTCCTTCGCTATTGAACATTGTTGTCGGAAATTAAACCACAGTACTTGAAATTGTATTTTTAATTTATTGTAAGGATGCAGGATTATATTAGTATGTGGAGATAAAAACCACATTCTTACCAAGGAATGTGTTTGGGTAGAATCTCACGTCGAAATTCCAGTAAACGGCGTATAACTCTGGATAAAAGACATTAGGGGACTTTTTCATATCTGATTAGGATTCTATCTTATGCAAAAAAATTCGAACTCAAAAGGTTTTTGTCAATTACAATATATTTTATATTCAAAAACTAGAAGATTGTGTTAATTGAAATTATTGATAGGTTTATTTTGTTGTTAGTTTCATGGGCTTATGTGCAGGCTCTATTGGAATTTATGTTGCTTCTAATCAAATCAAATAATCATAAGCTAGACATTCAAGATATAAAATAAATAAAAGATTATCCAGGTGAATACTTTTCAATAATTCATGACATTATTGATCTTTCTATGTTTTGACTATACAATATTTCATCCAACACCAACTGTTGAAGTCTCACCTAAAAGAACAGAAGAGAACAAATAATAAAAAGTCACTTGTCAAGGCTGAATCTTTAATCTATCGGGGAAATAATATTTGGCAAAAAAACAAATTTAACAATGCAAAATCTCCTTGAATATTATTTAAAATGTAATAAGCTAAGTTGAATCAACATTAATAATAACAAGATTTATTCATTTCAATGTTAGAAGATATCATTATTTAGATTTCGAATTCTAATTTATTTTTTGTTGCATTTCGCAATAGTAATCAAATATAAAATAACTATGTCAAAGTCTTTTTTTTTCAATTGAATTAATTAATCTATGTTTTGAGTCATTTGAATGCATGAGTGTTGGATTCACTCGATTCAACTGTGGTTTATATATGAATATATAAATGAAAGAAAACTTTTCATGAAATTAAGCATTACGAAAATAAAAATTAAAAACAACAGATGAAATAGCACAAAACAATGCAAGATAAAAATTTACAACATTAACTATTCTGTAAAAATATTTTTAAATTGACAGGACCTTCGTTGGCAGCAGCAAAATCCAACTTTCCATCATTGATAAAATCAGCTACAGAAACTGAGAATGGAAGAGATCTATAGCCACTTGAAAAATGTTTTATAACTGCGAATGTGCCATGGCCATATCCAAGTCATACACCTACAGTGTTTTCACCATAATTAGTCATAACAATATCTAGGAAATTATCGTTGCTAAAATCTGCAACAGCAATAGAAATTGACTGAGAATTAGAACCACCAGTCACAAATGTTTTTTGCCTTAGCAACGACCCCTTACCGTATCCAAGAAAGACGCCAATATTGTTACTGGCATAACTAGCGACAACGAGATCAAGTATATCATCCCTGTTGAAATCACCGACTGCAATAGAATACGGAGTGGAATCACCTGAAAATACCATTTGACTTGTGAATAAACTATTTCCATACCCAAGAAAAATACCTACGTTATTAGCGCCTGAATTCGCTACTCCAATATCCATTAAACGCTCATTATTAAAATTCCCTATTGCAAAAGAAGCTGGCCGAGATCCATCACCGGTTATGAGACTCGTTTGTTTTCCAAAGTTTGCTTGTTATATCCGAGAAGTAAACTTACAGTGCAATCACCAGGTTCTGATACGACAATATCCAGTTTTTTGTCATTATTAAAATTGCCAACAGCTATCGAGGATGGCGAACTGCCGGTGAAATAAATTGTTTAGTTTTGAAACGAGTCGTTACCAAATCCGAGCAGAATACTTATAGTTTTATCATTGTAATTACCAGCGACAATATCCAGTCGAGTGTCTTTATTGAAATCACTAAGAGCTAGAAAGTATGGATGAGAGCCAGTTGAATATGCACTTTGTTTTCCAAGATAACCATTGCCATATCCGACTAATACACTTACAATATTGTCCTGAGATTCAGTGATGACGATGTCCAATATGTGGTCATTATTAAAATCACCCACAGCTGCTGAATATGGCCCAAAGTCAGTGTGATATATCATTGAACTTTCAAAAGTGACTTCGTCAAAACCAAGAGGAATACCTATGCTAGCTGTGCCATTGTTAATGACAATAATATCTAGATGATTGTCAGGGGGAAAGACGGATGTTTGGAATTTTGAAAATCCCAAAATTGAAAAGCATTTCCTCCTTGTGAATGACGTACTTTCGACCTGAAATTCTTCCCATATATAGGGTTCATAGAAGATCCTAAAAGTTTCAACTCGAACAAATGTTTCCTTCTTAAAATATTGAATTTTCAAAAAAACTGGCTTTTCTAACCGTGCCATGAAATGAGCATTTCTTGCGCAGTCATTATCTTGAGAAGGAAACGTCCGTTTGCGCTGAAAATTTTAGAATATTCTACGGATCATGAGACTTACACATGGAAAAGTTCAGATGGAAATTCCATCATTCACGTTTTGAATTTTGGTATTTTGAAAATCCCAAATCCGCCTTTTCTCCCTTGATGATTGTCCTTATTCAAATCAGCCGTAGCAATGCATATTGAAGACGAAGATCTAGTGGACAACATTCTAGGACTTGTAAAAGTACCATTACCATATTCGAGTAGTACATCTATATTGTTAATGCCACGATTCGTACCGACTAAATTCATCCTTTGATCGCTGTTTAAATCACTGACCTCTGTAGCATATGGTGAAGCAGTTCCAACTGAATACGTTATTTGATTTGAGAAAGTTCCATTATCGTAACCTAAAAATACGCCTACACTATTATTCCCATGATTAGTGACGGCAATATCTAGCATGGCATTTTCGTTGAAATGACCAACAGCAATCGAGTATGGATGCGAGTTCGAACCCGTTGAAATCGTAGTTTACTTTGAAAAAGCACTATCATCACTTCCATAGAGTAAACCTATATTGTTTGTACCGTAATTGACAATCACTAGATCTATCTGTTCATCGTTATTGAAATCTCCACTGACGACTGAAAATCGTAGAGAATCATATCCTGTAGAATATGTGCTTGCTATTGAATCGGTTCCGTCTCCATATCCGTAAAATACGCCGATACTATCTGTACCATAGTTAACGGTGGCAACGTCTAATCTTGTGTCATTGCTAAGATCAGCTACGGTTTTGCTTTCGATTATAGGACTTGCTTAGAAATTCTGACAATGTATCATCTCTAGCAGTTTTTAAGTTTTAGCTCTTTGAGAAATGCAGTGATAAATGATAATTTACTCCAACTCTTCGTGAAAAGATAGAAAATGAAAGTTTTCATTCAATCTTTTTCATCCGTACATATAGCTAAATCGAATAACGCTACAGATTAGAGGCTGCAATTTTTGTAGAAAAGGATCTAATATGGTTGTTAACGTATATATAGTAATCAATTTTATGCCCTCTCATGATATTTTCGTTCAAACTTGATCGATTGAAAAGACATCTTTTCAATTATTCTAAAATAGATAGAACTAAAGTTTTTTTTTTCTTTTAAATTCAAGTTTTAATAGTATCTAGCTAAAACTTATGTCAACCTTTTGTTTTAGTAATTGTTGAATTCGAATCATTCGGGTATTTGTTAACGTGTACAAATACTTGTTAAGAGTAGTTGTCTTTGCGTTTCTTACTCACTGAAAAATATGAATCGATGACAGTCTGTCGTTGGCGTGCTCGATTAAGTATTTTTTTCTTATTGCTTCAAACTAATTAGGTATTACGCTCTTATTCTTATCACGAACGCATAATATCTCGGATGTTTTGTTTTCGATGACAAGCAATTTATAGAAAAAACGATCATTATCGAACATCATTCCTCTTCGTTGACGACTCATTATCATTTATAAATGCAATATTTAATGGGGTAAAATTGGAAAAGCCAATCAGAGACTATAGAACGAAAAATAAATTCAAGTGGGTCCACCCTGAACACGTTACGGTTAAAATCAAAATTATTGCGTCGTTGTGATTATATTATTGACGAAGTTATGGTTGATAATCGATTATTTTTATATTAATAGAATTATTATATTTTATTTTTATAAAGCGCATGAAAAATAACTTAGTCGTGTTTCACCTCCAATATAAAGAGTAGGTCGAATTTCATTNCCCACACCCGAAAAGCGATAATTCAAAAGTTGAATTATTTACACGAGTAACATTTCTCAGTAAATCATCATTTTTGTGTACTCAAAAAGTGAGTACACTCTAGAATCGGTTAGTGTGTCCGTCCGGCCGTTTACGCGATAACTTTCGAAAGGAGAGTCAGATCGTGATGAAATTTTCTACACAGTTCAGTCTCATCAATGTCTCAGTCGAATTCGAAGATGAGAAGGATCCGTCAAGTAACGGCTGAGTTATCAAAAAAATTGTCATTATCGACCAGACCATCCCTGAGGGGGAGTACAGGGATTTTTTCGAAAAAAAAGTTATTTTTCAAAATTATTCACAACATATATAAATCGACTCAGTTATTAGCGCTGATTCCGAATATGATATTAGTTTTGAACCAAATCGTAGCTTTCTAACAAAACATCACCTGAAAACGGTCCCAAAATGTACAAAAACTGCATTCAGAAACCAAAGTGCTTAGTTTCTCATGATAATTTTGGTGTTCAGATATTCTAATTAGAATGACTCATATGTCCCATGTACTTTTTGCAGTACACATAACTCTCTGATGAAATCCAAAGTTTTCACATTTATTTATGTTGGTCACGACAAGTATCATATGACACTATCGTAACTCGATTCTTACAAAAATTCGTATCGCTTTCGATACAGACAAAGTTGATATTAGTAATTAATAATTATCAAATTGAGATATAGCTCAAATGATTTTTGTTTTCAAAGACTAGAAAGTCTACGAAAAGTAGAATAATTCTTCGATGTATTTAATCAAGTCAGCAACAAAAATACAATGATTTATCTAAATATATTCAGCTCTTCATAAATCAAAAGAATTTACACCGTCAAGCAACAAGAAAAAACCTTCGTTTTCAACATCATATTTTTATTTATATTTATGATATATCCTTATAAGAATTATGAATCTGCGTGATTAAAAACATTTTCAATATTACATCATATCAATCGCTTTCGACAGTAAATTATTAATTTGTTCTTGTTGTAAATTAGCTGAATTTGTTGCTCGTGCAAAAATGTTTGGTGCTTTACCAACTTGAAAAGCTTCAAACCATCTCGCTGCACATAAACACCATTTATCGCCTACTTGAAGACCGGGAAAGTAAGGCGGATGTGGAGTTGCCAAATCATTTCCATGTGAACGTGTAAAATCAAGAAATTCATTTGTCATTTGTGCACATACAGTATGTAAACCATGATCATCTGGACATGTTGCACAATAGCCTAACAATAATCTCAAACAGTTTTTATCTGATTCAATCAAGATTAGTTTTCGTTTTTACCATTACGAAAATAACCCGTTAACGGTGCATTCGAACACATTTCTAATGCTGTTCCTGTTAGATTTTGAAAGGATTGATTTCCATTCAATGCAAAACCTCCGTTTATTGTCATATTGAATTTATTAAAAGAATTAAAATCTAGAATTGAACAGATCGACGAATACAATTTTATTTTTTCAAGTTATAAACAAAAGAAAGATGAATACAAAACAAACAAGACATACATACACATGAATTAGACTTTTTTTCTCTCACTTTCTCTCTGCTTGCCACAATTTAACGAATATGAAAAGAAGAAAAAAAACAATGAAAATAAGAATTTTTCGGTGTTTCGGTTTACAAATGCATTTTATTTCCTTCAATACTAAGTTTAACAATAGACATCGGTTTTGAATTTCGTTTACGATCTTGTTGCTGTCGTTTGATGGCATCTAAACGGGATACGGTTCTCTTTTTACCGTCGCCCTATATAAATTGAATTAGAAAATTTTCCACACGATAAAATAATTTAAAGCAAACCTTTTTCTCTGAATATTCAACAGTTGAAGCGGGCCGTATAATATAATCTTTATTTGATGGCCGTGGAACACGAGCACGTGGACAATCGTCATCTTTATTTAATTCGTCGTCATCGTCTTGTCGCCTAGAAAAACATAAGTTAGCATGTGTGCGCTTTTCAATTATTTAACATAAGTCTGTTTGATACCAGACATCAATATTAGAAGAAATTCTAGTCGTCATATGCACCATCCGCTATTGAACTCATTGTTCGATTTTCTTAGGAACTACGGACAAGAAATCTTTCTGTCTTTTTTTAGTATAACATTTCGCATAGAAATTCGTAGTGTTGTCTTCCGTGAATACTCATACTAGACCGATGAACTTTCAATCCTCAAGTGTTTAGAATAATATCAAAACGTATTTTACCCGTCACTAGAAAAAGGTAAATCTACATCAGCACTTCGATTTTTCGGTTTTCCTGTTAACGATGTTTGCCGTTTAAGTGTCGCTTGATCGACATCACGCTGTAATCGTTCTTCACGTGTTAAAAGTTTATAATCTGTATCCAAATTGAAAATAGGTCGAGCCCAATCATCTAAAAATGCAAACAAAAAATATCAATCTGTTACAATAGGAAAAATAATTTTTCTATAACTTACGAATAATTTTGATTAATTTAATTTTGTTTTCTTTTGTTTCACGCGGATGTTTATATAAATACATAAGAGATCTTCCAATACCACTATCGCGTAAAGCATCAGCATTAATAGTTCCAAACTGCGAAGGAGAAAAGCGGAAGCTATAAAAAAATCTTTTTTTTTATAGATATTTATTTCAACTCACTTGCTGAAGAATTTTGATAAGTGCTTCTCGAATTTTAATATTAGGTAAACTTTTATCCGGTAAAGGACTGAGCCAATCCTATAAGTAGGATTTAAAATTTTTCACTATATCAATTATAGTTTGTATCAAAGATTTACTTTGAAAACAGTTAATATTCCATTATCAAGAAATATTTCAGTTAAATCAGCTCGGCATAAATGCTGTTCAACCGCTGGTAACATAAGAAGTTTAGCTGTAGCTGGTTGTCGACTTTTATTAAATATTCGATCTTCTTCAGTTGCTATTTTCATCTGATCAATCAACTTTGATACAAATTGATCATCATCGGGACCTAAATCAATATCACCATTTTTTCCACCACGACGACGATTTCCACGACGTTTCTCAGCTTTTCTTTCCAAGTATAGATCAATATCATATGTAATATTACTACTGCAAAGATAAATTCATAAGAAAATTCAATAAAAAGTTTTTGTTTTTGACATACTTTTTTGCAGCAGCATTACTGGCTTTGCGTGCTAAGGTACCTTCATCGTCTTCTTCTTGGGTGTCAAATGTTTGCTGCTCTTCGTTGTCTTCTTCTTCCTCTTGTTCTTGTACAACTTCGTCATCATTTAAATCTGCTAATTCAGCAGCAGCTTCTTGACGATCGTCACCTTCCTCCTAAAAATTGATTGGATTAGAAGTCAACAAATAGAGAGACAAAGATTATTTTCTTACTTCATTATCGTTTATATCATTCTTTCCAAATATATCATCCACAACATCTTCAACATCAGAGCTAAAGAACAAATATCAAATAATTCTATCATACATCATAACAAGAGAGCTTTCAATCGTAAGTCACATTTGGTATCTAGACTAGGATAGTGTACATCTGAAATGTGAATTTTTTCTTAGTAATTTTCGCCCAGACTGACTCTAATGGAGCACAAACAACCGCCGAAAGGGTATAAAATTCATACGTGGCTTCAGCAGTTTTGGTTTTCTTTTTTTCAGGTTCTTCAGTTTGATCAACTTCTTCATCATTTGAAGTTTTTCGAAAACGCTTTGATTTATGTTCATGATGATGATGATGATGATGATGATGATGATGATGTTCATCGCTTCGATGCTTTTTGTGTTTCTTTTGTGATTCATCATTTTTCATTCTAGAAAAAATTATTTTAACATAAATAAGTATGCAAATTGCTTGAAATACTCACGTCATTTGTTTGAGAAAATTACGATTTTTATCTTTATTAACAGTGCTAGTAGATTCAGTTGGTTGTTCGTCATCATTATCTGAATCGTTCATGATTTTTACTCGACGAAGTGATTGAGATTGTTTTTTATTTGAGTCTTCATCATTTTCACTTTCTTGTTTTTGTTCTTCTTCTTCTTCCCCCTCTTGTTGTTGGTCGTTTGAATCTTCAGCTGGTGGTGAACTAGGTCCAGCTTCTTCATCATTATCTTCTGGTTCTGGTTCATGATCAGATATTTCATTTTGCTCCTCGTTCTCATCTTCATCGGGTGATTCAATACCAGTTGGATACGAACGTTCTTGAGTTTGAGTAAAACCTAAATATAAGATTTTGTTTTCTTATTGCTTTGATCTATTATTAAATCGGTAAATTATACGAACCAATTTCATCGGTTTCCTGTTCTTCAGGTTCAGGTGATTCGGGTCCTTCCAGTTCATCTTCTATTTGTTGTTCTTCATTACTTTCATCTTGATCTTCATCATCTAATGTTGCTGCAAAATCACCATAACCTTGACTAGCTGCTTGAGTAAATGGATTTGGTGCTTGACTCATCTAGAAATGTATATATATATCTCAGTGTAGAAGAAGATAGAATCTTGAATTTGTCAAACAACTTCTAGCGCCTTGTTTCTATGGTTCGAACTCTAAAATTCCTACAAAATGAGACTAGTAGATTTTCAGTATTCTATCGTTTTCTTGTTCTAAGCTGCATGCAAAGTAAAAAGTATGGTAATCGTTCTGGCCCACCTGCTCATCGACTTTGTTTTTCAAGGGCATGCCAGCATCAGAATGATGTATTCTAAAACTAAGCTCTACATCTGTTGTGACAAACACCTATTGAAAAATTCGATAAACCAGTAGATGCAATATACTCTATCAAGGACCTGATTTTAATTTTTATTACTACGAATTAAATGGACTTTGTCAATGGAAGCGCTGATTTTAAGTAGAAATCCACCTATCAGTCGAAATGCAGGTAACGCACAGACGTTTTTTCAACATCTGGATAATGGTAAAAGGAAAAAGCTTGTAAATTTCAACACTTATGTATGTCGACAACTTCTATAATACCTGAAAGTTTGAGCCTCAGTCGTTGAGCAGTTTAGATTTTATAGATGAAATACTGGTCGGTAACACACAGACAAAAAAAGGTTCTTCGCTCTCAGTAGACACGAGAGAAGTGATAAATGCTGCGAACTACGCTATGTTAATGAATATTGTGACAGAGCATTTTGTAGCTCAAAGTCGGAAGTATTTTTTGGTGAAGAGAAAATATAATTAATTTGAAAAATGAGCGAGCTATTGACAAAACATGAAGTAGCGCACAGACATGATGTTTTTCAACAAAAATCCTTGATGTAAAGTTTTACTCCGCTTTTGGAAATATCGGTTTAGAACATCAAAGTAGTGTTGTGCACTTGTAGTTCCAGCTGGCACTACTGTCTTTATATTAATCATATTTCCATTTTTGGAATACGATAAGAAACAAAAGAGCGTTTTTACGACATATTTTCACGAAAATATTGATTTTTGGCTGGCAACTACCAGTCCTTATGGTAATTATTAAAAAGAAATTGCATAGATCGACGCAGAATATACGAAAACCTATATAGTAAATTAAATGAGTAAGATTGGTTGTTTTACTTCCGAGAATTTGAGTGCTCAACTTCAATCATACTGGTTGACCGTTAGCCGTTTTGGCTGCTATGCAGAATCAAACATCTTCCAATGAAAAATATTATCTTACCTTTAAAAATAATGAATTTTATATGTGTATAAATTCGTTCGTATAAACCGAAGTTGAACGAAATATTTATCTAGAATAACACCAAAAAAAGAGTCTACTAGAATTCATAGGTACTTATTCGAATAAGACAATGTTTGTCGTTGGTTGATGGTTTTTTTTTGTTTTATATAATTAAAGAAGAAAAAAAACTAGAGAAGTTTAACATCGATAAAAAGGAATAGAGTAATAAATGGCCAAATAGAAGAGAAAAATGAACGATAGCTACACACGAATAAACGTTGATCAAAACAAAAACAAAAAACTACATAGAACAAATCTTTATCTTTTCCCCTTTTTTTTTCACTTTCTTTTTGTTTTTTGAGCAACTCTGCCATCGAATACTTTGGTTTTATTTTCTAGTAAGATGTTAGTTCTTTTCTCGGATGCATGTAGTTTTTATTACAGTGTGCGAACAAACAATCGAAAATGAAAAACAAAAACAAAAACAAAAGAACGAAACGTAGATAAACACCGAAGAACTTTTAATATATATATTTATATTATATGTTTGCTTTTTTTTCTGTACAAACAAGAAAACGAACAGATGTTTAGGAAAGTAGAAATGCATATTGTCCATCTCGTATTGCTGTTGTTAATTTTGCTTTCATTATTTCTTTTGATGTATAATCAGGCAACTTGAGATAGTTGACACAGGTCATTACACTTGGTAAAAATGAATCTGGATTGCTATTATCACTACTATTTTCAGCTGTTTTTCGTACAATTGTTAATGGCGGATGTAACATTCGGAAACCTAGAAAACAAGCAGAGGCATGCGAACGACGTCTAAGGTACTGCTGATTTTCGGAAGACAAAAAAAGATAAACTTGTAGTCGAATGTTTAGCAAAATCTAACAAATATTTTCTGCAAGGGACCTATGCTTCGCATTCAATCTGATATTGTATATTGAGATTAGCTGATGTTTATACGATCGGAATTGCATCAAAAATATTCAATAGACTTACCTCCAACAGGTAATCTTGGGCTGCCAGTAACGAATTGTAAGAATGCCCGTTGCTCATCAATTTCAAAATTAATCATAATCTCAAAGAGCCATTTAACAGCGCGACTATTTAAATTATAACCATGATCGCAACGAGTCGATTCAAGCAAAACTTTAAGATCCCATAGTTCTGTTGATCCACTACCGCAGAATACTTGGTGAAGCTAAATAAAACAAAAATGAATGATTAGATCATTTGAATATATTTCTTTACTTCATCAGGATAGAAACATTTTAAATGTTGAATAGGAAATATGGAATTAAATCCATCACGGAATGATTCAAGTTGCCGTCGAACACCTTCGACTAGCGTCCAATAGGCAACCAACTAAATTAAAAACAAAAAAAAACGATTATTTTTCCTAATCTAAATTTTTCTTCATTCTTACATTAATATATTGATCAAGATTTTCGATTGTAACTAAACAATCTTTTCCACCTTTTCTCAATTCAATATTTGGATGACCGGGCAATGTGAACACTAACGATAGATCACTTATTTTACAGCCATCAAGTAATAATCTCTCATCGTTTTCATCGACGAGATTCGTATTTGCTAAAATTTCTGTTTGAGAATCATCTTTTGATTTACAATTTTTTTTATTATTTGATCTATTTAATATTTGTTGATTTGATGCGTCACATTGAATCATTAATCTATTACGAATGTTTACAATAGTTTGTAATTTTTTAAATTGTTCATATAGATCAGCATCAACATGAATAAGATTTTCAAGATTCAATGTTTCTTCTTGACCTAAGATCCATTTGTAAAAAACAACACTAAATGGCATATCAATCTAATAGATAGAAAATCATTTGACTATTGGTTTTTGTTTTTAAATAATAAAATAGAAAGAGTTACCATTCTCGAATCCATCAGTGCTTTGCCCATAAATTTACCAATAAATTTGAATTTTTGACGAATTTTTGTTACTGCATTGGCTTTCGTGTTACGACCAATCGGTGCAGGATAAAGACCATAACGACTATCAACATACTCGGAAAGACTACTGGCATCTTTATCTGCATAGAATAAAAATGAGTACAATTAGTTCCGCTCCGAGAAAGATTTTAGTAAATAAAAACTAACCTTTTGTTGAATCGAAAATTCTGTCCGTTCTCCATAGTTCTAAACCATTTTTTTGTAATTCTTTTGATATCAATGAATAGGCTTCAAGTGTCGGCCCAAGACCAAAGCCAACCTGAAATTGAACAAAAAATAATGATAAAAATACTTTTCGTTTTGTTTTGTTTTACTTCATCTTCATATTGAACGTCAAGAAAATGTTTTGAATTCCAATTATCAAGAATTTTCTCCATTTCCGGTAGAATATTTGCTCGAGATAATTGTACTTTTTTTCTTTCAATCCTCGGTATAATTGATTGTCTATCTGTTTGATCATTGTTATGCTGTTGTGTTAACATATCTGAACTATCTAAAAGCCGTTGCATTGCACGTTCGCGATCAAATGCACATGGATAAAAAAGCATTTGTCGAGTTTCAAATGGAAATAAAAATGAACACGAATAGCCCATCTCTGTTATCCACGATGGTATTTGTCCCATCATAATAACAACTGGATCTTGTAATTGTCTATTGACTTTTGAGGTTAATTTTGCTGATAGAAATTCACTTTTCGATATTAAGGTTAATGTTGAGCTTTGATGGTTGAACATTGCATTCGTTTGAATATAAAGATCGTACCAATAGAGATTTAAACCGTGTAATATTCGAAGAAGAAATATTGCATTTAACGATAAATCATTTATGGTTAACATTGACGATATGGACTCATCTAATGTTGAGATTAAAAATGACTTCGGCTCTTTACATTGTCCATTTAACCATAGGTCATCAATATTTGAAATAGTCGATGAACGTTTGGAAGTTTTTATCGTTTTTTTCGATGGATTTTGTTGTGCATTAACACTACGTCGCATACGATTCGATGACGATGTTGTTGTTGTTGTACTAGCGGCACCAATTGCTGCATTAACAGCGGCTACTGTTGATGAAGAATTTGTTGCTTGACGATAGTTTATTGTATGTACACGAGTCCAAATCGATGACGAAGAAAATATCGATTCATCTGTATCAGTCTCAGATTCGTTATCACTAAAAACAAAGCGAGAAAAAAAACCGGTTACAAAGGCGTCTGATAATCGTTTCAATTTTTTCTTCGCTATGCAAGAAATGCGAGTACGACTGTTTCTAAATAGAAAGTATTTTTCTTACGCTGTACGTTGTGTTGGTACACTGTATAATCGAACGGCTTGGTAGATGGTCATATTATGTGGAATAATGTGATCGTTAATTAAAAATTCAAGTCTCATCGTTGATGAACGAGTTAAAACATTAATAACATCGTCAGCATCGGATTCATTGGATACTTCACTTTCATCATCGTCGAGTGCATTCGACGGATCATCCTGAAACAAAGAAGAAGAAAAAATGAAATTTTATAGCATAAACTTTTTTTCCCATTTATTATCATAAATCGCTGATAAACAATGGTGATCAACGATGCTTCAAATGTTGCTATTGGAGAAAATGTTTGATTCTTTAAATGAATTTATCAAACAGAAATAGTTTGATTTTCTCCGATGAATAGTAGACTCGAACTTATTCATAAGATTGAACTAAACCATTCGGTCAGATCTTTAACTTACGATTGTACTATGAGCAATACCACGTAAAAGTAGATATTTTTCAATCGCTGATACAAGTGCAAGTGGATCTATTTTCACCGGACCACTATTCCATTGTTTAAGTGTTTTGCATTGTGAATAACGAACAAGATTACATTTTAATTGATGTGTTGTAATAAGACGAAGCGCTGAACTATGTGCCGGTCGACCAGCAATATCATTGACTAAAAATTAAAGAGAAATCATATTTAGTCATGTCTTTTTTTTTCAATCTCCCAAGAAATTCTCAAAAGTAATGTCTTACTTCGAATAGGAAACTGTTCAAGTTGATTAATACATCCATGTAATTTATTAATAAGATGACTTAAAATATTATGTTCATTTCTATGATGATGAGTTTTGCCCTGATTGATTTGTGAATGATGAAGTTCTACAATATATTGTTTTAATGTTGTTTCATTGTCTTGCTCGTTTTCTAATGGTATATTCATAAAAATATTTAAAAATTGTTTTAACCGTTCGGGTCTATCATTTGGTATTGTTATATCATCGGTTAAATATTGAAATAATTTCGTTATTAATCCTGTATGTACCATTTCAAACGGGGATACATCACCTTTTGCTATGATATTCGCTATATCACGTAAGGCTTTGGCATTATCTTGTTGATCTTTTCCAACATGTAATATATCAACAGCGGCTGCCAGACGATTAATTATTTGTAATGCGATATTTGATGTTGACGAGTTATTCGAGAAATAGGTTGAACGAAAATGTTTTGCTTGACTTTGTATCCATTCTTTAAGTTTAGCCTTTTCTTGTGATGATAAAATCATTTGAGAAGGTCGCTGAGGAGGTGCGGCGGCTGCTGCTGTTGCTGCGATTGGATTGATTAATGTAGCAGCTGCTGGTACACTAGACGCATATGCATATGGGGATGGGACGTACATTGGCGGACGAGGATAATACGTAGATGGATCGAAACTTGATGTTGGTCGAAAAAGAGCTGCTGGTGATGCAACATGGCCACGTGTTGGACGACCACGGCCAAAATTAATATCAAGAGTTCCCGTTGAAAACGATGCACCGGCTGTTCGATTTGCTATAGGTCTTGATGAGAATTCTTCGAACATGGAACGAGCAGATGTTTTCGGTAGACGACCACGTTGTGAACGTGTTTCAATTCGTGTTGTTGCATGTGTTTCGGTCGTTGTATAATAACGGCGTGGATTCGCTTTTCGTAATTGTTCATCGATAGATTCGACTTGTGATAGTGAAGAATTATCAGTTAAATGAGCAAGATCAAGTTGACTACGACTTCCACTTGTATGATTATGACGAGCTAAAGATGCATTCGAAGTTGAAGATGCAGACGATGTGACACCAAAACCAATGAGAATTTCAATTTGATGAACAACACCTTCACGATAGAAATAGATGGAGAATATTTGTGGTAATTTTTTCATTAAAATTTCAGCCATTTGTAAAGCACTTGCAACTATTTTATAATCGGATGATGCAAGCATGGAAGCGATATGTGACGATATGGATTGTTGTTTTAAGATTATTTCAAGTAAATCCGATGGAGAATAATAGATCATACGAAGTACTGCTTGTAAACAACGATGTTTTACAGCTGGACCAGCCGATGAATTATAAACCTCATAGAGAACAGTGAATAGTGACTGTATAAATGAACTATATAATTCCATATTATCTTTCATCATTTCAGTTCGTGCATCAGCTGAACTATTTGTTGTTGTTGTTGTTGTTGCTGTTAATTGACGATTATTTGTATTTGTTGATTCATCGATGGATCTAAAAAAATGAAATTATTTGTTTTTATATTTAACAAAAAATTTGGTATTCTCATACTCAGGCGTAGAGTCGGTTGTTTCAGGCGCAACAATACGTTTAATAAATCGAGCTTGATTGGTTTCTTCATTAATTTGTTGTAGTTGTTGTAAATCAATGAGATAATGACGAGCGGATATCATTAATTGAACTTCTTCTTCATGCTGTTGCCATGCATGTTCAATCGTACGTGAATCTTGTAATGAATATGGACGTAATTGACCTGAAAACAACAAATTTCATATTTCAATCAATAACACGAATCAATCTAATATAATTATTACTGTGTTAAAATTTCTCTCCCACATAAAAATTATCGCATGTTATAGAAATTTTGAAAAAAAAAACTCGTTATTATACGATTCGACTTAGACCTTTCCAGGAGCTTAGTATGGTGAACGTATACGACTTCTGTCTACAAAAATAGTAAGCGATTACAACTACAACTGGTTTATCGATTCGGATTTTATTCATTAGCTTAAGAAAATAAATCAAATTTTTATCACAATACCTTGATCATCTTGCCAATGCCATAGAACGTAACCATGTGAACTAGCATCATATGCTCTATGTGTTAATGCACTACGACGAAATAGTTGATCGACTTGAAATAATGGTTCATCGGTTGGTAAACGTGGCATCATTTCACCGATTAACGAAACAATTTCATATAATTCTTGTGGTGTACGCGGTATAAGTTCTATACTATTGGCTGACTGTATTGATGAAATATTCATGGGCACACCCTCATTTGTTGATAATGCCGCTGATTTATATGTTATAGGAATTGATTTTGCCGATGATTTTCCTTCGTTTGAACCCGTTAAAAGACACATTATTGTTTCAGCTATGTTCATTTTAAGTAATGTAACAGCAAGAATCGGACAGTATGCCGAAAAAATATAAAGCATATGAATTATACTAACAAATGTTACACTATTTAATAATGACGGCTGTACGACAAGCATGGTTTGCATTGTTTTAAGTAGTTGTGTTGATGCTATTTCACGTAATACGGACGAATCACGATGAAAATTTTCAACTAAACGTGAAAATATTGAGCAAACATGTTCAACCGTTTTTTTATCATCCGAACGTAAACGATTGGAGAGATTTTCTAAATGCCCACGAACATGATTAAAATCATTACGTGACAATATATGTATACAACAATTGGCAACAATAGCAAGAGATTTATTTTGAGATGTTATAGAGAAAAATTCAATATATTCAAGACAAGCACCAATACCATCCTAATGGAGAAAAACAAAAATTTTCTTCCAAAAAAAATTTTAATTCAACAAAGTCTTACAGCAATAAGAATTTGTTTTCCATTACGTTTCGAAATCATTTCTAATGCTGTTAGAACTTGCTCGGCTATATCAATCGATGTTATACTTCGTAACTATGATAGTAAAAAGAAAAAAAGTGAATAAGATATGAAGAAGAAAAATCTTACTTTGCTTAGAAATATTGGTGTTGCTTCAACAATTTGTCCTGCTGATCGTGGCAATGCTTCCATGAGATAAGTTAATGCTCGACAGGCTGTTAAAGCTATTTCAGCATTGGCTTCATTTTCATCAGCTAGACAATCGCGTAGGGGCGGATAGAGAACGCGAAATTGAAAACCGGGTAATGTTTCTTCATTGCTCATTACAAGAAGCTATAAAGGGACACATTCTATAGAATTCTTTATTATCGTTTTTTTTTCTTCGAAACTTACAGAACATAATTCATTGAGTGTCGTTAATCGTACATCAGGATCAGGTGACTGAAGAATTTAAAAAACGTTCATAGAAATATTTATGCATTTCATCTTACTTGTATTCCTTGAATATACTGTTGTAAACGTCCATTGATGGCACTAAGTGAACTACTTCCACCCACTCGACTCATCAAATGCTGAACTCGACCTGATAATGTGTGAAAAAGTGCTGCGCTCGTTGAACTACCACCGCCACCAGCAGCGGCGGCGGCAGCAGCAGCAGCAGCAGCAGCACGCGCAAATGCTGGATCGGATAAAACATCACGTGGTGATGCATTCGTATGTCCGACATTATTCTCTGGATCTGTATCACTTTCAGTGGACATGGCTAATGTTGGTTTAGTATTTCGATGTGAACTTGCAGATGCTGCACTAGCTAGAAACGGTGTACTATAAGATGCAGTTGGAACAACGCCCGAAAACGATTGAGCAGATGATGATGGCGGAGACGATGCAGTTTGTTGATAATATGCAGGTGAATTGAATAAATGTAAAGGGTGTGCCGATGATGGTAAACTACTATGTGAGTCACACGGTCGACCGTCAATACCGCCGGTGTTGGTGACAGGCACCGACGAACGACTAGAAGAGAAAGAATGCTTTAATTTAGTGACTTCTTTTCTTTTAGGTCTCATAAAGCAATCAAATTGTCATATGTGTGAGAGAGAGAGAAAAGAATTTATTTCGCACACCCCATCATAAGTAAAAAGAAAAAGACGCCGTCCTTAACTGGAAGGCAATAGAGAAAAATGTCTCATGTTGTGTATATACAAGGCTACTTGTATTCATAGAACATATTGACAAATGACGTTTCTCTCTGCTCCCTTTCTTTTTATAAAAATTTAGTTGCATCAATAGCCTTCATACACAGTACACATACCCAAATCATATACTGACATTTTGATAGCCGCGCGACAGTTTTTGGATATGGTTTGATAGATCTCATGAGGTCAATTACAAATAGGCTTCTTCGAAAAATTTGACTTTTCCGCTTAGCTTATATTTATGTAATTACCATAGAAAACGTGGGAATGACTCATCGTCTGTGAATTTACACATGACCTTTTATAGAGATATGAAATCATCTGTGGGTTTAAATTCGTGCAAGTGTAAGGATTTCAATTTTCGAAGAAATTATTACCTAGAAGACGATTGTCCCGTTGTCAAATAGTCAACCGGTGTTTTATTTGAATATCGACGATGATGAGCACTTGCGCGTGATCGTCGACTAGGGGTAGTTGCAGGGTCACTTACGACAGTATTAAGTTCTCGCCCACCTTTGAAAAAAAGAATCGAAAATTTCGTATGAAGAAAAACATCGAGATGAATTTTAAAACCTTGTCCACGTCGAACACAGAGATTCCCCGTGTCTGGACCTTCACTTCGTTCTTCTAAATCACTATTTGAATTACTTCGTTTTCTTAAATTTGATTTTGAACGTGTACG
Organism: Rotaria magnacalcarata; assembly: GCA_900239745.1. NCBI lineage: Eukaryota > Metazoa > Rotifera > Eurotatoria > Philodinida > Philodinidae > Rotaria > Rotaria magnacalcarata. The sequence continues at coordinate 42,501 of OENM01000744.1, forward strand.
ATCAGGTAGGACAGGTGCAGAATTTCTTTTTGATTTTGAATTACTCAATGATGGATTATCTTCTTCGTCCGACGATAATTGTCGTTGGCGTTTTACTGTTTTTGGTGATGATTTCTCACTTCGTGTTGCCGATTTTTTACTTCGTTTTCGTCGTCTTACAGTATTCGATACATGACGAACACTATGAGATGACGATGATGATGTTTGTTTTGAATGTGTTCGTTTTCGATTATTAGAATTTGTTGGATGCTCTTCTAAATCTTGTTTTTCACTTTCGTCTTGTTCACCGTCGTTTGCTTCAGATTCAGGTTCTATTCGTCGTTTATTATTACTAATTGCTATAGCTTCAAGTGCTTTAAATTTTGCTTGACGTGCCGTTGGCTGCGGTTCTTCTTCGTCTATGAAGAAAAAAAAAATAACAAAAGACATCCATTAGATTAAAGTAAGTTGATTTTATATTATTCTACCGTCAATATTAGTTTCACTGGTTGTTGTAGCTGTAGATTTACGTTCGGCTCTATATTTTAATAAATACATAAATAGAAATAGAAACTAGATTTTAAAAGCATACGTTAATAAACGTAATGATCTTCTAGTTGTAGTGGAGCTCGAACTGTTTTGTGTGTGGGCCATTCGAGACGACGTTGGACATTCGCAAGAACAAACTTTTATTATTGTTGCTCAGAGACATTTAACATATTAGAGATTGATTGAGCGTTTAATATGAATAATATAATAGAGGAAAAGCGACGTATTACGTGAGACAAAAAATATAGAAAAAAAAGATCTAAGTGAGATTGGATTATGATTTTAATTCAACCAAATTATGTATTGATTAGATGTAAAGCGACAGAAAAAAAGACTGTCATACAAAAATTCGATTTTTTTCAATCTAAAAGGATGAAAAGCAAAAGATGAAATAGAATTGATAAAAGTTATTACTTAATAAATGGTCATAAAGACGAAAACAAATATGTGAACGGAATGACCGATGAATGAAAGACAAGACTCAAATAACTTATGACTGATGAATGTACGTTTTTTTTTATGTATATTACACTCTAAATGGCTATTTTCTATTGGCTATTTGCTTTGAATGCATTTATTTAATGCAAATATGCACTTCGAACAGCTGATTGTGTGAAGATGATATTATGCTAGAAATATTTGCAAATATTTTCATTCGTTTCCATTTGATTTAGAATTTTAATTTAAACAATTTTTTCATCAATATTTGAAAAGAGGAATTTTCCTGGGTGATTTTGTAAAAATGCTTGCATAATGATCAGTCGCTGTCATACATGCGTTATATTTCTATGGATGAACATTTCTGTCCAATAAATGCAGAGAAATTAAGAATTATTGAAAGCGTTTTGTTTTTGCATGACTTTTTTTAAAATAAACTCTAACTTCTATATATATATATAAGGTCAATTGGAAAAAAACATTAACCACACTGAATGTAACAATCATCTGAATTCATTCATCAACCAGATGGAATTTAGAAATGAATGTCATTTTTGTGATGTGAACTAATCAATGTTCTTTGATCTTCTAATAGTGACTAAACAGACTATTGGGAAATTCTGGATTCGAGATATTCTAAAAAACCAATCGCTTAGAATTTCATTCAAACATTTCGTATGAAGACAATTCGAATAGATATGATCAGATACAATATGTTACACTGATAAAAAATAGGCACATCGATATACCCAAATATAACATGCTTGAGACTAAATCTCCTGCTAAATTTTCCTTAAGAAACATCAATGAATTTTTCATTCTCGATTGATTTGATTATGAAGCCTCGAATTTCTATCTCAATAAAATATATTTAGATTGTATTGTAGTTTTAGTGCGAAGAGCGCAATTATGTTATTAATGTGTCAGTAGCTTTCACTTGAATAGTCATCGATACTTTTGAGATTTCATTTCAACACATTTTCTAATTTAAATTCAAGTGTACCATTATTCATCTTCGAATAAAAAAAAAAGAAGCTTGTGCATTATTAGAGCCTACGGTCTCGTGCTAAGTAAACTCTTCACTTCCCTTCGAAAATAAAAAGAAAGAAACTTTTTGGCTTCTTCTTTTTTCAAACCAATTTCGAGAAAAAATATCATTGAATAAACAATAGTAAAGCAAATATGTGGAAAACAAGTTCATAAAATTAGTTTCTATTCAAACGACTTCTATTCTCCATTGTTGTCATCAACGATACTCGTTCTCTAAAAGCAAGCAAGTTGCTAAGGTGTTCCGTGTTGCTGGTTGTTTAACAATTGTAGAGGACATCGATTGAGAAAAGAAGAGAAAAAAATTCTATCAACCGTCAACAATCAGAACACTACAATAATAATAATAATAATAATAATAATAATAACAACAACATTTGTTCTTTTGCCAAATAAAAACACGCTTTCTTTTATTCTTCATCGTCATCTTAGAAGAAAACTGAGTAATATGAAATTGATCAAAAGAAAATACGCGCACACACACACACATGATCTATTTTGACGATTATTTGTTTGTATTAAAAATAAATTCTAGGAGAGTAGACAAAAAATTAATGAATTCTTTCTTCAATATGAAATTCTCGTTACTACCTATTTCACTGTTCATTGGTTGATGTCGGCAATTGAAATTCTTCTTCCTTCAGAAACCTTATAAGTATTATTTCTTTTTTTTTTCGGATCAATAAACCTTGTTGATTAAGTTTATGAAGTCGTCAAGTAGTATTAGCATCGGCAACGGTAACAATTGTACAGAAAATCGTAAAGCAGCAGCAGCAACAACAACTACTTCATTATCGTCGTCGCCATTGTCGTCTGCTAACAACATAAACAAGGGTATTACGAAGGCAAATACCGTATTAATAAAACCATCAAAAGCCGATAAGAATGATATTAGACGTCAAGAACAACAATTAAATGAATTTATTCAACCGGCTAATTCATTTTTCATAAATAGTGCATCAACATTTCAATCCGAAGGTTCATCATCCACATTTCAATTTGAATTAACACCAAAGACTGTCAATCAAATTAATCATTATCAATCGAATACTACTACTCAACATCGTCCACGTTTACAATGGACTAAACGTCATGGATCATCGAAATCAAAAAGTCATAGTTCAAGCGCAACTTCTTCAATAATTTTTCTCCGTTCATCAATTGATTTAAATGCAACAATGACAACTACTAATATGAAAAACGACAGTTCTAATATGCCTGACATTGCCATAACGGAAATGACAAATCAAGATTTTCATGATCAATATCAGCCTTATGTGGAGAAAGTTTTTCAAAAAAGTAACAATCAAACTGATCCTACTCAAATATTAAAAAGTAACAGTATGAATTTTGTCACTGATGCGAAGCATAATAACCATGTTGATTATGAAAAAGATAAGGTATTTACTGATCAAGCAAGTCAAGCTCTATTAGTCGATTCTACAGAAAATAAAACAATCAAATCCGCAACACCTTATAAAAAAATTAAATCAGCTACTAAACGACCAAAACAATCAAGTGCCACTTCAATAACAACACAACCCATAATATCAGCATCATCACCAAACCGAAGTACACCACAGAATGAACTAAATACAATAACGACAACACAAAAATCTCTATCAGCATCGACAAAAGTCGATGATAATAATGCAGCGAAAAATCTCATAACCATAGATACAAGTAAAGCTCGATCTAATCTTGAAGTTGTTCGATTCTGTATTAGAGAACTTGGATGGAGAGAAGTAAGGAAACGATGACTGTTATCTATACTTGTGGAATTTCGATTTCTTTTAAGTGTTTTATTAGTGCAAATGTTGATTCTGATATCTATTGGCACTCGTCATCATTTCATGAAGGAAATGTAAATTTTGCATTCAATTCTGGTCGAGTCAACAAATTTCCTGGTACGTAAAAAGAGAAGATTCTGTTTTTCCTTCTAAATTCTTGTGCGAACCATAGGCATGAATGATTTACTGCGTAAAGTTCATTTAACTCGTTTATTGAATAATATGCGATTATTATTTCCGAATGATTTTGATTTTTATCCAAAAACATGGTTTCTTCCTGAACAAGCTCAACAATTTAAAGATGATGTACGTTATATACATCAACAAGATAAAAAACATAATCGATCGTTAACAACATTTATTATCAAACCGTCAGGTTCGATTTTGTTTTTCTATTTAGAAGAATTAACGGATATGTATTTTTAATACTATTATAGATGGTTCACAAGGCGAAGGTATTTATTTACTTCGAGATCCAGCTCATTGTATTGTTACTAATCGTCAACATGTTGCACAAGGTTTATTGACTCAAAACTGAATTCAATTGTTTTTTAAATACTTTTTTTCTATTCAAAGAATATATCGATCGACCATTATTAATCAATGGACTTAAATTTGACTTAAGAATTTATGTTCTTATCCTTAATTTATATCCATTGGAAATTTTTCTTTATGACGAAGGACTTGTTCGGTTTGCTACTGTTGGTTATAAGGCTCCATCGACAGAAAATCTTCATCAAACATATATGCATTTAACAAATTATTCTTTAAATAAACATAGTGCTAGTTATAAACATACAAGTGATAATAAGCAAGGCGAAGGTAGTAAACGTAAATTAAGTTCAGTTTGGATACAACTATCGAATATATATGGGAATGAAAAAATCGAACGAACAAAAACATTAATTACAGAAATGATTAATAAAACTATTTTGGCTATTTTACCTGAACTTCGTGTTGAATATGAATTCGAATTACCCTTAGGAAAAAAACAAAATATATCGTGTTTTCAGGTAAATCTATTATCTAAAAGGAATATTGAAGTATAAATGACTCAATCCTTTCATAGATTGTTGGCTTTGATATTATTCTAAATGATCATTTAAAACCAATTTTACTTGAAGTTAATGCAAATCCTTCACTTCGTATTGATTTCGATAAAGAAAATGAAGCAGGTANATTAATGAATTCTTTTTTGGACAATAAACATCACCGATTAGTTTCAGGAAAGTTAACTTATCAATCAAGTCCAATCGATGAAGAAATTAAAAAACCACTTGTATTAGAAACACTTAAAATAGCACTGCCAAAGAAAAAATTACATACATTGTAAGTAGATTTTACTTAATACTCATTGAACTCCAAAGTACGAGAGTGAAATAGAAAATTTATTCTCACTGTTATTTTTCATAATTACCTATTTTTTGTTTAATATTATGATTGTATCGATTATATTGACCTTCATATTTAATTATGCCATAATAGCGTTCTTCTACTTTCGATCAACAACATAATTATATAATTGTATGTCTTCTTTCGAATGTTATATTGACAGAAGAGCGCCTACTATGGTACGATTTATTAGTTACGTCGACTATTCAACATAAAGACTTTCGTGATCGATCGAATCACATGATCATAGTTAACTTTAGAAGGACGCATATTTTTTTTTAAATGTTTATATAATAATCATAAATGATTGTACTAAGATAGATGAAAACGATGTAAAACATCTGATTTTCGTGTCATTTAGTGCACGTCATGCTCAATTACAAGTGAACGATGAACTAATGGCTCAACGTGTTGAAAAAGTAGCTCAACGTCGAGTAGAAGAACGTACGGAAAAAATAAAAAGTGCTCGAAAAACACGTTTCGACTTAAAATCGAATCCATTCTTTTCGCGGCCATCTGATACTGTCACAAAAGAATTTATGCGTTTACAACAAGAACAACAAGAACAATTGCAACAACAGAGAGTTCTCATTTCCTCGCCAACACATCCAATGGATCCGTCACACTCAAATCATGGATCATATATGTCAAGTCCACAATTATCAAGCCATTTTGATGGAAAATCAAAAATAATAAGTTCGAAAATAATGAAAAAAACAAAAAAATTAGTCGACTCAACCGACGATGACGAAAGTGGAATGCCAGACGCACGAATAATTGAAACAAATCAAAATATTCGCAGTAGTAGTCTATATCCATCAACTTCATCTCCAATAAAACGATCAACTCTTAAATCTGCATCAAATCGTTCTGTAACAACAACAGAAGCAGCTGTTGTTGAACCAATTAGAAAACTTAAAATGATTTTTCCTCTTACGTACAAAACCAAATATCGACATTTATTTCTGTTAGATAAAATTGCTTATATTTATATTCAACTGGTTATTATGCTTGGGCATAAAACAATGACAGGTGCACAGTTTCGTAATTTTGCAAAGTTTGTTGAAATTATCATTTAGCCAATAGAGAATGATAATATTCTTTTTATTTTCTCTCATAGTGTATGCGGTATTATTAATGAAACAATTACAGCACCAACAATTGATATACTCTATTATCAAATACTACGAAAATGGCAACAATTTGTTTCACGTACTACTTCAGCAGGTAGAAACAATCGAATATTGTTCAGAGCCTTTAACTTCCTTGTTGTTTAGGCTTACCATTTTCGGCTTTTATTGAAGCATTTTTTCTATTATCACAACGTAAATTTCCCAGCTCGCCTTCTTTACTTGACAGCGTCAGTCAATTAGTCAATACTTGTATTCGAAATTTAAATTCATGTTTACAAGCTCCTTCGTCTCCACTAATTCAACAATCAAATCAATATCTTCTTCATCGTGCATCTCGAATTAATAGTTCAACCAATCCATCCTCAACGAATAATCGTTCGTCTGTTGTAACTCTTCGTTCAACAACAGCAGCAACACATCGTACAATAAATGCACCATCTTCTGCTCCAACACCAAGAACTCATCAAACAACTCCATCAGCAACAGCTATAACAAAAATCAATAACGATGAGAAACCAAAACAATCAGCAAAAAGTGTCTTTCCTCTTTTTTTCAATGTTTTATAAAATAAAAAAGAATAACAACTTTTTTCTTTGATTTTTTTTCTATTTAAATATAGTAGAACGATAAAAACGAAGAAGTTCAATAGAATATGTTTTTGTTGATAAATATTTGGAAATCATTTTTCACATATTACTGAAATAACATCAATATCAATCGGTCGATCGATCATGACAAAATTCATTGAATTCAGGAGCGAGATTTTTTAATTCAGCTCGACTAGAATCTAAAAAAAGCCTAGCTACAACAATAGTTCTTTCTCGATATAATTTATTTCGATGAAAATAATTCATTAAATCATCAATTATATTAAGATTACTATCGGCTAAAATACAATGTATGATTGTTGCATTAATATTAATCCATGTAAGATATTGCAGAACATCGTTTTTTTTTTACAGGATATTAATCTTGTTTAAATTCTTCAATACTATTATTTTGATTCGAGTATTACAACCAATTTGATAATTGAAACGACAGATCAAGTAAAGCATTTACTCGTAGCATATCTTTTTCAAGAAAATATTGATCAACATGAACAGAATTACCAGCAAGAAAAAAAACGATTTTTTTAATTTGGTGATGATGATGTTACTTTTTGAATAAAATCTACTACTTGTGTTTCAGCATCAAGTAATGGTTTTGGATGATGAATAACAAGATCAGTTCCTAGAAGAATAGATTTCATTCGTAGAAAATTTAAGTACAAACATGTGCAGAGTTTCTCATTGATAACACTACAATGAGAATTAAAAATATCTCCACACTTGTTTGACCAAATGAGCTGAATTGTGTTGGGTGACAAAATCTAGACCATTTTTTAGCTAAGATCGCCATTTGAAATTTAAAAAAATGCAATCATTCATGATATTAAAAAGCAATTTGAACATGGATAGTACAGTATACGTGAATTCATCTTCCAGTGAATATAGCCGATTCCATTTCTCATTTCTTTGAGCACTGGATAACGTTTACGGTTTCGAAAAATAGCCTGATTTAACACCATAAGACTAATTCGTGTGAGGATACACAACGAGACGATGCACAAAAACAAGCCTGGAAGCTCATGTAGCCTGAAGCAGTAGAACCTTACAGCATTTCATGCAGCTGATATTAAGTTCTGCCAGAAGGTTCATGAGTCAGTGCATGCAAGAGTTAAATAGTACTTTGATGGTAATAGACAGCAATTCGAGCATTTAAATTTGGCTGTTTTAAAACTTTGATTTGTGTGTATCAATCTGATATACTTGTACAATATATTTCGACTTTTGTTTCCTTGGTATACACTGGCGCTAGAAACGAATGCTATCTATACGAAACAATGTTTATACAATGTTTCGAACCTCAGTAAAGGCTACGTCTTGCTTTTATTTGCATTAAAAATGATAGTTCAAAAAACTCTTGATTAGCAACGGTCGTATCAAAAAAATTCCAAGTTAGATTATGTCACCCAATAAGAAAATCAGCTCGTTTGGTTGAACAGAAACGGAGATATTGATAGAGGACAAAATATATATGAACTTGATAAGGTCAAACTGAAAACATTCTTATGTTATTATTAGAATAGAATAGAATATTCTACCGAGAATGAATGCTAGAATTCATACCTTCAAATATACAAAAGAGACAAACAAATGTTCGTATCACACCTCGCTATATGTACATCGGTGCCTGGAATCACTCTCTATGTAAGAAATAGTGTTAAATAAGATACGCACTATTTTTATTCTACTAGTCTATTGTAGCCGTCCGTCTCTCAATATATAAACTAGATGCTGGTAGTGTTTTTCTCACTGATATATCGAATTTAATCGTCGAAACCACACACACGTACACGTACACGTACATAACTTTATAAATGTCTATAACACGCTTGAAATTGGATGAGTATACACCAACACAAACTTCCCCGGTCAAAGAAAACGACCAGTAAACGGTCGTATACGATACAAATACGGCCCGTTTTACGTGCCGTATTTTCCCCGTATAACAGGGGCAGTAATACGGCCGTATGTTCTATAGAATACGATAATATTACGCCGGCTTTACGAGGTTTTACGGCTGATATGCGGTGTCCGTGTATGGCCGTAATACTGCCCCTGTTAAAACGCCTTAATTCGGCTTAAAACGGCCGTTTTACGACGGAATACGATGCAAAAACGACCGTTTACGGTGGTCCGTTTTGATCGACCTGGGTGCGAGCAGTGATAGTAACACGATACTATTCAACAGCGATGACGAATTAGCTAATACTGTTGCCAGGGTAAGCAATGGCATATACTTAATGAATATTGTATTGGCAGCAATTTCATTCTAGGTCAGCGAGCTTCGTGGGAAAATCAATAAATTTATTGAAGAAGGTTATTTAATTTAAGATGATTATTATGTTATGTTTTCAAATCATGTTTCTATTTAGAATACTCATGTTGTGCGATGTAGATCGGTGACATGTATGGTATGGACTGCAAATTGATCATTAAAGAATGGGTCTTGAAAAACTTAGCACTTTTCCAGAAAAACATTTACCCAGGTCGGACATTCCGTTCACCGGATCCTGTAAGATACTCCAGGAAATATGAGAAAGAATCGCCATATCCTTCAGGAAAACATAGGAAGTCGCTGGAACATGGAAGCAGTATTCCGGTTAAAAATACGGCCGGACTTTTCCGGCAGGAATCGATCGGAAATCACCTGAAAAAATCCGAAAATTTTGCAACCGGAATACTGCTTCCACGAAATAAACGGAACTACCCGGAACCGGCCGTTTCCTGGCCGGACTGTTCGACCTGGGTATTTCAGGATTATGTGTGCGTGTTCTTTTTTGTGACGTTCATTACATCTATATCATTTTTATCTGTGTTTTTTTCTTCATCAGATGAAATTTCACCTTTAAAAGTTGTTATATTTGTGTTCTTGATATTAAAATATAAAGAGTAAAAAAGGAAGATCAGATAATTTTATTTCTACTACGAAGTTTTCAATTAAACTAAATCATTATTAATCTAAAACCAATCATGAAAGTAATCCGAATTGAAACAATAAGAAGCAGTTTATCATTTGCATTTGATAGTCCATTTACAGCAAGCATAGCTTATTATCAAAATAGATTCTTATTTGTAATAGAATGATTCTATTAGAATCGTATGCGGTCACAATCACAATTGTATCTATGAACTAGAATATTAAGAAAATCGAAATCGAATCCCAGACTACAAACTAAAAATAAGCACGTACTGATACTGAACATGAACAAAAACAAAAGTGAAACTAAAATAACTAGTCGCATAAATGTTTAATTGAGCTTTTGATAAGTTAGATGTAAGTTAAGCTACTAACTAGATTAGCCGTAGTTTGCTAACAGATTATTTCTAATTTGTAGACAATGCCAGAAAAACAATGTAAAGTCTATGTTCAAAACATTTGTTGTATAGCTACGTACAAGAGCTAAATTTATCTTTGCATGTTAATATAAATGTGCGAGTGTACGAGTTGAAGATGCGCATAGACAATAGTTCTTTTAATCATCTATCAACCATAGACGACCATATAACTTCGATAGCAACAACTATTACAAAGATAATGAATGATACGAAACTATGTACAACATTCAGCAAAAAGTATTTTGACTCTTTTTCTTTATGTTTTATAAAACATCAATGATAAAAGAAACAACTTTTTTTGTCTTTCTATTTAAATATAGTCGAACGATAAAAACGAAGAAGTTCAATAGAATATTTTAATTGATTTTCATCATTGATCAAAGTTCGTTGTTTATAAATATTTGGAAACCATTTTTCACATATTAATGAAATAACATCAACATCAATCGATCGATAATGACAAAATTCATTAAATTGAGGTGCCAATTGTTCGAGATGAGCTCGAATTGGACCTAAAAACATTCCAGCTACAACAATAGTTCGTTCTCGATGAATTTTATTTCGATGAAAAAAATTCATTAAATCATCATTTGTTTTTCCATCAACGATTTCATCGATTATATTAAGATTACCATCCGTTAAAATACAATGTATGATTGTTGTCTTGATATCAATCCATGCAAGATATTGTCGAACGTCTTTTTTCAATGGATATTGCACTTGTTGAATGATATGCTGCTTTTCTTCGAGAGCATGTGCTTGATAATATTTTAATTCTTTGATACTGTTACGAATATCATCTAGTGCACGATGTAAATTTCCACCTTTTATTGGAGCATGACAAGCAATTTGATAATTGAAACGATAAATTAATTCTTTTAATGTACTACAATCAAGAATTGATCGATCAAGTAAAGCATTCAAACGTGGCATATCTTTTTCAAGAAAATATCTGTCGACATAAACAGAATTACCAGCAAGAATAAGACGTTTTTTATGTGTTGACGATAAGGTTACTTGCTCAATAAAATTCATTATTTCTGTTTCAGCATCAAACATGGACAATTGACTATTTAAAACTTGTTGAACAAGACCTGATTTTGTATGATGTTCCATACACCATGGTCCCATTGCAGCAAGCAATGATTTTGAATGATGAATGACAAGATCAGGTCCTAGCATAGATTTCATTCATCGATACACATAAAAACATAAAGAACGGAAGTACCTTGATGAATATTTGTTAAACTAAAATCAGTTACAATGCAAGCAATTTCTAAGATGAAATTCTTCGTTAAATCTAATCCATCCATTTCTAAATCGATCCATATCAATGCATCATCATCGATTGACATTTTTGAGAAAAAAAGTAAATTCACTCGGAACTAAAATTTGAATAAGCTGACATCTTATGAATCTACTAATGAAATTGAAACAACCTACCTCTTTGATGTTGTGTTTACAAACAATTTTATCACATGATAGATGTCTTTCGAAACATAAGAATAAAAAAAGAGGTGTGGGTGTGAATCCATTTCAATTACAAAATTTGGGTTTTTAATCTACATCTTTGATCAGTTTATCTATATTTTTAGTTCGATCGAAACAGCTCATAAACTTCGTATAAATTACTTGATTTCGGGTTATGTTCTAATTATCCATCCTATTTATGATTTTGAAATAATTTTATCATATCTGAAAATAAAACTTATACTAACAATTTGGAAACAGATTATTATTAGTAGTGAACACTCTGTGTTTCTCATGCGTTGTTTCAAGAAATCGTAATAAAATAACGACTCAATATAGCCATTTTGATTTTTAATGATTACGGAGAAGCAGAACTCAAAAAATTCATATTCCAGATTATCACTATATGTTTCTAATTTTTTGACAAAAAATAGATATTATAGATCGAACAAGAGGTCAACGTTTTTGTGTCAGTATCATGAACAGAAAAATAAATACGTATTTCCTTGCAATTACCTTACATCTCTCTAGTAATATTTCCTAGTGATAGATTCAATAAACTTCAAATGTTAAAAAGGTTTTATTATCTTATTTGTGAACAAAATATGATCTCACTACACTGAAAAAAATAAAACTTCTATTTGATCAGTATCTAACTGACCGAAATATGTGAGTTCCACATTTTAGCTCCAACGGGGCTGCGTTGAAAAGCTTATTTCTTCTCCTTTTTTTGTTCAGCGCATAATTTTATAGGCGAATAAACAGTTAGAAATTTAGTTCTTTTTAATATTTTAAAATGCAGAGTTTCATAACGATGAGTTTATTCATGTTTAAGAAGATTTATCTTTTGAAAATGAGAAAGAATTTCCATTTTAAAGGGCGCAGACGAATCTGGGGGTGGATGTCTTCTCTCGCTCAAGACTCACACCCACACCCACACCCTGCGAGTTGCGGATGCTTATCTGTTCTGTAGTCTTAGCCATCGCACACATCCATACGTCACACCCACATTCTCAAGATTATTACAACGATGGAAAAAAGATGGGGACCAACTCGCTTTTTTTCTTATTCAGGGCGATGTGCACATACATTCAAGAATTCTTATCATAAAATCATGGCACGCCTCACTATCTAGGCATATCCAATAAAAAATTGCTTACAAATATGAGCAGTCATTCTACATTTAAAATACCTAATGTCAACAATGATGCTTTTTACAGAGCACACATATTTTCGAGCCATAAATGTAGAGAGATAGCTATAATTGTGAATTTTTAGAAATAATTGATGCCGCTACAGATCAGTGTCCATTCCCGAAGGGAAGTCATCTTTATTTGTATGGTTCTTCAGAGAAACTGTATCTTATCTACGCTTAAATCCGTGGATTGTTCTCAACAATTACAAGAGGATTTCACCAAATTTCCTTTACATTCTTTCTGTTTCTATCCATATAGGGTTTTTGAAACTACCTGATGAGTCACGTAGCTGTGCTTAAACGCGTGGTGATAGCGAAAATTCAGTCAATACTCACCCTCATCCTCTTTCTATCCTACACATCAGAACTGCATTCTTATCTATCTTTTAACACCTCTTTTTGAAAAGTACAGAATTAAAAGAAGATATTAAATCCTCCGACAACATGAAGTATTTCGTCTCGCTGGTTATTGTAGCAGTATTCACGATCATTTCCGTCGGTACATCACCGCAGAACGTAGGTGAACCTATAATGCATTTCTCAGGAAACACCAGTGGTGCTAATCCACAAAGTAGTTTAATTGAAGTGGGCAATACAGGCATACTCTACGGTGTCACACGAAATGGAGGTAATACGTCAGATGATCTAGGAGTAATTTACCGTATTGATACGACCTTAAACAACACATTCACAGTTGTACACCAATTCACAGACATCACTGGCTGTCACCCAATATCATCACTGGTCTTTGCTAACGATCTTTCTCTGTTCGGCAGTACAATTCGTTGTAGTCAGTTTGGCTATGGGAATATATTCCGGTACAATCTTTCTAATCATATATTCAATGTTATCTATGAATTTGCGGATATAGCTAATCCAAATAGTTTGTTTCTGGACAATGACAGTGGACTACTATATGGTACAGCAGGTGTTGGCTCTTCAACTTTCTATGGATCTGTTTTTACGATTGATGTTAGACATGAAATACCGTCAACAACGTTTAAACAATTATTTTCTTTCAATTACGGTACTGGTGCATTCCCGTCGAATTTAATTCTAGTGAACAATTCATTGTACATTAACACACAAATATTTGGACAGTATGGAGCTGGCACTCTGGTAAAGATGGATCGAGATGGAGAGAATGCTAAGTTAGTTTATGCTTTTGGTCGTGATAAGGCACTCGGTTGTTGTCCTTGGGACAACTTGTATTAGTCGCTGATGAGCAACAACAGTACTTATATGGTACAACAATGGGAGCAGCAGATTGCCCGAGTACAATCTACCGTGCAGGATTGACAATCATGACTAACCAAATTGAACTTGTAGCAACATTTAATGAAACAACAGTTGGCTCAGCACCATATGATGGCTTGATTCAGAGTGTTAATCCATCTTTATCGTTTGGCGTGACATCTCAGGGAGGAATAAATAATCATGGAACATTTTTTCGTGTAAATGTTAGTGGCGATGGGAGTTTAGAGAAATTATTTGATTTTCCGTCAGACGATATGTTTGGATATCAGACACAAGGAGGACTGGTAGAAGTAGGAAATAACGTATTTTATGGTACAGCTAATTTAGGCGGAAAATATGGCTTTGGAACTGTTTACAAGATTACGATTAGTTAGTGCAGCCATATAAACTGTTCTTCTTCTATTGAAGTATATAATAAAAAGGTTATGGGTGTATTTAATTTTATCGACATCCGCACCCTCATGTTTGTGTTTTCGATTATTATCGATTTCAATATTTAATTACACAATTTTCTCACTAATTATAAAATGCCACTTTTCTCCAACAAGTTCATAGTGATTGGGTTAGGTAGATGTCGGTATTCATATTTTTAGATAGATAGATAGATATTTTAACATTAGTCAATATGTATGTTTTAAAATAATTCAAAGAATCCATAACTTCGAGGTCGGTTTTTTCGTGAGTCATTCACATATATTATGAATGCTGTTAAACAAAATAATGTGGAAGATATTTATATTTACACTTAACGAATTATTTATCGATTTTTATAATTCAAAGATGTTAGTGGTGACATTCCCTGACCACCAGAAATTTCGATCGTCTCTCTTGCTTTCTCCATTTGCTATTCTCAATCATTCTTGTTTTATTTTTACATGTGACGTGGATTAGGAGTAGTGCACCGGACAGGAAAATAAACAGTCAATAGAATGTCGAGCATCCGATCAAACAGTCTTAGTCGAAGGAGAGTCACACAGCAGTAAAATATCGGAAATTTGTTGTTATTTATATTTCCAACAAATTAGACCAGAAGAATTGGAAATCAATCGACGTCAAATTTTCATCGACTTATAAAGATATGGATGTTGCTGTGATTTGTTCTATGGAAGAGAAAGCCAACACAAGCACACCCTCACTATAAAGTTACTGCAATGTTTGACTTATTTTGATGCTACTTGTATATCTCAACTATCTGAAACATCAAAAACTCCTTCTCATTTGGCACCGTGTGAATTCAGTATAGCAAAAGTAAATGTTTTTTTAATATTTATGACCACAGAAAACACATATCTCATAAATTGAAGATCGATTTCAAAATAAATAATTAACTATGGGTCGCCATCGAGGCATGGAGTCGATCGTAAGTGATTTGAAAGATCTGCTCTTTGATAGCTCCAATGCGATGATAGTGAGTTCGAGTATTGATATATGGGACCAAAGTTTCAAATGTATTTCGCAAACGCTTGACGGCCATTGTCCGTTCGGCTAGTAAATTTGGATTTGTATCACCGCGAGCCCATTGTAGAGTAATATTTAAAAAGTGCTGAATTGCTTGTTGATGATCTGCTCGAGCGCTTGTTTTACCTTCCGCATCGGCGATAAATGCAGCAGCCATAGCTTCGTCATTAGTAGTAGGCGGAATGTACTCGAAGTCAGGTTGGGCGCCGTTCAATCCTCTAGGAAGATGTGATGGATCAATGCATTGAGCTAATTCGGTTTCATTCCTAATAAATTGAATTTCATCTCGTATAGCCGGATCTAGCCATTTGCTAATGATGGCCCAGCAACCGTAAAATATCCATGGAGCATTCAGAATTATTGCATGACCAAATAATTCCGGATAATAATTTTCAATCAGACTTATGAAAAATTTGACATGTTGATAGTCCATATTTTTCAAGCCGAATCCAGTTAAATCGAAAACAATTGTGCTCGTTTCAACAGGAGACTCAATAAGTTTTCGAACGGTTTCCATCGTTAGAACGGTTAATTTCTGAGTGGTTTCGTGAGGATACTGACCTCTAACATGACGATTCACAGATATATAATTAATCGGACGACCCGCTTTATCATAGCCCATTAAAAAGCACTTTCCAGTTTTGATTTCTTCATATGGAAGATCACTTTCTCCCTTGGCTAAAAGCGTCTGCACTCCCCATTCATGTCGCCACTTGAGCATATCCATCATTTTTTGAACAGCATGATTAATATTCCACTTACATATGCGGAGCCATTGGAGTGGTAGTACATCCGGATTCTCATAACCGATCATATAAAATAACTCATCTCCGTAAACAGAATTGGCAATTTGATCGACAGGCAATGAACTTTGACTGCAAATGGCATTCGTCAAAGCTAACCAGTAATGTTTGAGTGTTTCCATTTGCATTTCGTCAAGATTATCTATCATGAAATTAATTAGTTCAAATGGTTTTTTTCTCGTTCGATTATTTACTTACTAATGTGTCCATGATCATTGGCAGTCATCGATGCAATTGAAAATAAATCCTATATTAGATCGAACTTTGTCGACCAGTCTAAGAATTATAAAAGAATTTCGTTTAGAATACATCGGGCCAAATTCATGATTTAGATATCATCGATCAAAAGATTGCCGATTCAATTCGTTTTGATAATGATATTGATTGTAAAAGTGCTGGTTTTAGAAAACCTGTGCACTGGAAGTTTAATACATAAAAATGAAACAATTTGTGAAGTTGCATATACCGAATCGAACTATCGAAGCAGGGTGTGGCGATCATTGACAAAAACATAGTTCTCTTCATCATTACCGAAATAGTACTCTTTCAATATTTCATCGGTTTGCACTAAGCACAATTAAGATCTTCGATTCGTTTGCTGAAAATCGACTACTCAACATCTCACTTAATTCTATGCAACTTTAACGACAAAATATCATTCTCACTTACTTTTTATCTTGTTGGAAGGGTGTCAATGCTCACTTATCGTCAACTATGCATCATAGTTGCTCTAGAAGTAAAGACAGAAGTCAAAAACGTTTCATTATTTCTTTTTCTTTCTCTCGCTATAACGAGACACACAGAGTGAAGAATAAGAGCAGGTTGGTTATGTTTTTGATGATATACTTCAAAGCATATATTGCTCATGTTATTTTTGCTGCGATATGTCTGCAAAACAAAATTACACACCATAGCTGTAGATTTTATTGTTATATGTTTGCCAACACTGATTTCTGTTGAGATTGGCTTGGGTCGATCATATGAAAGAAGCAAATAATTGTTGAATGCTATTCTTGATCACTCAAAAATACTCAGTACCATAGACATGACGATATTCATAAAAATACAGTGTTGATAAAATAGAACCCTAAAAAGAGGCAAAGAGACAAGATGACAGTAAACATTAAAATGATCAGAGAATACATCCTATTCCGCAATATTGAACATTCCGGAGTAGGATGGCTGCTAATTTTAAGACGACATATCTCATTTCTTCTTTTAACGTGTGCTTAAAATACTCCTTCGGTCATTGCCATAGATGTCATAATCCCATTATACTGGGTAATGAGAATCCAAAGTCATAGTATCCTAAGCCTATACCATACGAAGTCATCAATATCTACATCCCACTCGGTTATAGATGAATGCTCCCAAAATATTCCGATACTACCACCCGGGTAATGACTTCATTCCCCTAACGATATAACTATATGTTAAAAGTTGAGGAATTTGAGTTGTTTTGGTGTAATGATGTTTAGGGTAGGCACTTTGTTATCCCAAAGGTCATTATACCAAAATAACTCCAATTCCTCAACTTTTAACATATAGTTATATCGTTAGAGCAATGAAGTTGTTACCCGGTTTAACAGGATTAAGTCATCACTCGTCATTGCACTCGTATATTTTTTTCTCCTGTTCGGCAAGCTGATTGACTATTACTTTTAGTTCATTTGCTAATGCAAAACTCGGTACACAAACTAAATAAGATAAAAAAGCTGTTAGTGCGATCCCTTTGGGATTAAAAGTGCGAAACACGATGAAACTTCTTTTCTGAAATTCGTCTATTACTGTCACTGGTGGTCTGTGGAGCTTCTCTATTACGGTCTATATTATGATGTATGGAGTCTCTAGAAACCATCACAGACAGTGACAGAGAATTCAGAAACCATCACAGACAGTGACAGAGAATTCAGAA
>OENM01000745.1:1464-33455 GCA_900239745.1 Rotaria magnacalcarata
TGACGAACACTTTCCAGATGAAATAGAGTCAAAATATTCTCATTGGAAACTAGGGGATCATCTGCGTATCTTGAAACGATGTTACGGGTACGCTCCATTCATGAACAAAACTCAGTTGATTGCCGAATGATTCCTCACACTGTCTAAGACATTGTTTCCAAAGAAAAACCAAAGACAAAACTCCGATAAACAGAATGAAGCTCGACTTCCCAGGCCTCGATCATCTATGGTAAAACATTATTAAATCTGAATACCTATCAAAAAGAATTCTCCTCACCAGAAAATTCCTCTCAACGTTTTAAAACTCTGGCTCCAAATTCAGATTCGGATTCGGATTCCCCGACCCTTACCTAGTTTCGTCAATCTTTATAGAATATCAACAGTCTATCAAAAAAAAAATTTCCTTCACCTCAAAACGAAACTCAAAATTTTCAAAATCTGACTCCAGATTCGGATTCTCCGACCTCGATAACCATTAGGAAAGTTCGTAGAATGTTTTTTTGACCTGCCACAAACAGACAGACAGACAAATGCATTTTATTTCATATGACCCTCCCTACAGTCGAGGGAATAAATCAAAGTAATAGAACTGAAAATACAGAACATGAAAACACTCGTAAACAAATTGAAATAATTAAAGCATGTTTTCAAGAAGCCATCGAAAAGGAAGATTATTTAACATATTTTATCAAAGCGTACACATTAGCAACTTGTGTTCATATGGAATTAAATAAACACAGCTATTCATATATATTATAATATTTTGATAAAACAAAGCACTCTTCATCAAATTA
This sequence comes from Rotaria magnacalcarata, assembly GCA_900239745.1. Taxonomy (NCBI): domain Eukaryota; kingdom Metazoa; phylum Rotifera; class Eurotatoria; order Philodinida; family Philodinidae; genus Rotaria; species Rotaria magnacalcarata. The sequence goes on from OENM01000745.1 coordinate 2,259, forward strand.
TCGTCTTGTAAATTGTCTTGTTCATATTGTTACACTTTTAATTTATCATCCAAAGTTACCTGAATGTCGATTTCAAAACTTCTATTGTGGTGGTATGAGAATAACACAAAAGGATTTAGATCAATATCAATCAAATCAACATATACTAAATCGTACATTTTTATCAGCATCTTATTATTATAAAGTAGCTGAAATGTTTGCTGGCGAAAGTCAACAATGCCATATGAGGTATACTTATAAAAAACACCATGCTTTAAAATATTCATGTTTATGTCAATATCTAATAAAGCAAACTTCAACAGCTATCAGCGTAGAAAGTTTATCGACAAGACCGGATGAAAAAGAGGTTTTAATTATTCCATTTAGCGTTTTTTAAGTAATCCATATAAAACGAAATTCTCTTGATTCAACAAATCAAATTTCCGTCGAAATGGAATTAGAGGAATGTAAAGATCCAAATAATAATAATACGAATGAGTTTGAAAGTAAGACGTTCTTCTTGTATCTCGAAAATTATTCAGTTATTTCAATTCTTTGTATGAAATTTTCAGAGAATTGCCCATCCGGATCACATAAACTTTCGTCGGCTAGTGGTGATATTAAAGACGTCGAAGACTATCAAAAATTCAAGTAATGTAAAAGCGTTCTTGTAGTATCAGTGGAATACTACTATTTACGTTCTTGTTGGCTTTCAGCTTAATATTCGTTTTTATTTTCGTTGTTAAAATAAATGACACTGCAAATAAGACAACATCTACAAAAGGAAACGATGATGATGTCAACTATCCATTGTCCTCAGGTAAAAATGAGACAAAAAAGTATATCCGTAAACAATCTAGAAATTTTTATGAAATATATTTCTTAATTTTTAAGCAAATGAATTAGTAAATTTCACTCTTTCTTTATTTTCAAAGACAACAATTGATTGCATAAGTTGAAGTATACCGGTTACACATGTTGTAGTAAAAACAATAGAAAGTTTCAATTCAACTATGAATGAACAAAACTGTTTTAAAAAATAAAAGAACTTCAAAATTATCAAATGAACATATTAGGCTGGTGTGATATTGGTTATAATGCAAGATCATTGGGTGAGAAAATTTTCTTTTTCTTAAGTTTTATAGAATTAACAATCTTGGCTTTTTATGAACTTAATCTTAACCTTAATATATAAGGTAGAGTTTCGAGATTTTTTTGAATTATGTTGTTTTTTTTCTAACAGGTATTGCAATTACGGACAATTATACTAGCATTAATGTTTTGGACAATCATTAATTCAATGTGGTATTATACAGAATAATATTATAAAAAAATTTACATTGGTTGTAGATTTTCAATCAACATATCTTTACAACTATTATTTGAAATATTTAAAAAATGATATCGATCTTCAATATAGCAATCAAGCCACTAAGACAAATGTTTTTTGCCAATAATCCAGCAGTATATAGTTTTTGTATATTCCAATAGTCTATTGTTATTCAGTTAAAATTGTAAGAAATTTTGTTAACAATTGCAAAAGAATACTCTCGCTACTTTTTGAAACACCCAAGAACCTCAACATACAGAATTATGATTTTATTTATCATTGATAGAATTTCTATTTGAGTGTGAGGTTGTGACGGAAAGAACAACATGAACATATCTACATCCCGCAGTCACACCAAACCAATGTTCAGATCGTTCTAACTTGTTGAAGAACAAAAGATAAGCGACTTTTTAGGTGGCGCAGCAAATGACAACGTATTTACAGAATTGATTTTAATTCAAATTCGATACAAGAGAATTAATATTTGACAGAAGTACAACTACAGATAATTGAGATTTACAGCAAAAGCAAATATAAGTAATTACAAGAAAAGATGATAGTCAACGAGACTATACGATGTCTGCCCTTTGAAAGCAATGGTTCTGGTGATGATCAACTTGGAATTGATGCTTGTACTTGTCAACTAATAATCGATACCATCGGCGATAATACCATGATACATTTCGTCGATCAGGCTCATCAGTATTGATGGTAGCAGCGGAACGATATGGACGCACAATATCATAATAAAACATGATTATCATCAACAGCAAGTAGACAGATGACAATACAATACCAAACAGAAATAGGGCGTTGTTTGGACACTTCTCTTCCTGTAACAAAGGAATAAGACTATATAGTAAAATAATTCCAAGACTATGAATATTCCAAGTTGCTTCAGAAACAACAGTGACTATCAACTATTTTCTACCACAAAACGAAGTTACCTGAACGATTTCGAATAACTGAAGCATACTAATAGTTTCCTCGTTATCTATGCTCAAATTTTCCACTCAATAGAAACATTAATGATGTATACGCTTTCAGAATTTCGATTAAGTCAGATACTGTTTTGAGTGCTCTATACAGTTCCCCAATTCAACGTCAACTTTAGATTTTATGTAAGACGCAATGCGTGGAAAAATTTAGCAGGTTTTATTTTATTTTTATTGATACATTTTCTAATGGAGCTTGATAAAACTTTTGTTATGAATGACATCAAGTCGAGAAAAAAATCGAATCGTACTTTTAATGTGCGTAATTCAGTGGTTCTAATGGGACACAGAACTTCGCATTACCACAACTATACTAGATGGGCATTTAACTTTAAAATACATCAATTTTCCACTCGTATACTATATTTTTGATGAAGAATCAGCAAAAAAACACACTTAAAAAATTTGGCATAACACAAATAAAATAAAAATGAAATCTTTTCTCAAGTGACCGTTTTTCCAATTTTTAGACTTTTTGAATGTTTCTAACTTGAAAGATCGCTCTAATCATTAAACAACATTTATTTGTGATTAACTTATCAAGCTCTATCAGAAAATGTATCAATAAAATTAAATTAAAAAAATCTGCTCAATTTTTACATTAGTTGCACTTTTCTATATGTAAAATTTGACCTATCGGTATGATGGAAACAGACAGGAAGGAAAAATGTCGAAAACGAAAATAATACAAATGCCAATAGATAGAAATGTTGAAAATGAGAGCGTATTAACGTACAAATCTCCCTCAACCTCAGCCTCAATCTTACATGTTCATCTTCACCACACATTTTCGTTTTCGACATTTTTCCTTTCTGCCTTTTCCCATCCATTCGAGCTACCTTCATGATTCAAGTATAGTAACGGACATTAGACTTGATGTGGCCAACGACGAACTTACGTATCAGAGCCTGAGCTGCATCTACGAATTGGGTGTGGGAAAACAGATTCAATGGTTCGAATCAATTGGACTTATTTTGTATTCAACTTGATCTGATTCGACCTACGGCTGAGAAAGTCTAGTGCGAGACTGACTCCATTCCACTCTTTTTTTCTTTAAATCTAATTTAGATTCAAGTGATCCTATTTCTAAAGAAAAAGTCAAATCGATTTGCTTTTGTGCTGCGATACTCAATAAGTTAGTGAAAAACGTAACTACTTGACCTGATTTTAACATGTAGCGCTATAAAGAAGTTATTTTTGTCAAGTCATTTTATTTCAGTTTGAGGAGAAAAAAGGAAATTCGATTTTGCGTCGCTAGTTTTCAAGAGAAATTTGTATACATGGTGAAAAACGAGATACTATGAGATTAACGACTAAGAAAAACTGCTTCATGATGTCTTCCTATTTCATAAACATGGTCGACGTGCAGTTACTCATGAAGAAGGTGTAATTTTTAAAAAGTCAATCTAGGAGGATTTAATAGCTTATGAGACAAGTCTTTAAGAAATAACATCTCCAAAAAGAAACATTTTTTGCAATGCAAGTTTCAGAGAATTCTAATGACTACAAGATTTACATAAGAGCAGAATTTCAGCTTGAAATTCCTTTGTTCAATTTTTCTCTAGATACCTTGTCTTAAGTGAAAAAATCAGTAAAATGATCCTAATCTTCGAAGAAAATCTCATCAGACCAAAACTTCTCGGAATTTTTCTTAGAAAAATCATCTCCGACCTACGGATATAATATCATCGCAAACGATGTAAATCAATTGGGGACCTTACCACTGGTTCGTACAATATACTTTTAAGTATCAAGTACAATTTTAGGTCAGGCTCTGATTACAGCGCATTTAAATTGAATTTTACTATGTAATATCATATTTTTCATATGCATTGCTTATGTCTTGTCTCGATAATGAATAAAACGCTTGTGAAAGTAGAGAAGAGGGATCTATCGTTACTCGATCCTCGGCGTTAGATATTTAACAGTAAGTTTAAGTTGGAGTTCTTTTCAGAATTTCTATTAATAGTACGAAATTACTATTTTGATTAATCAAATAGACAGATTTGTGAAAATCAACTTCTGAATACTGATTTAGTCTTGCTGCAGATTACAGTGACAAAAATAGCATCTTTTTTCTGATATATTTTCTATTGTTGAATTCGATTTGCGCTATTTATGATAAATACATCATGCGATGCAGAGAGTTCTACACTTTCTCGCTACGTAGTCATTATTTAAAAAAAGCAAGCTATAATAGTCTAAAGTAACAAATACAAACGGACTCAAGTAAAATGTAATTACAATTTTTGAGTATCAAATGTACGAAAAGTACCAAGTACTGCATTGAGTGCCCAATCATTGATGTGAACCGTGAGAAACAGATTCATTTCACTTACCAAACATTCTTCACGACGCCATAAACACACAATCATCGTGATCAATACCATGATACAAGAAATGAGAACTCCTGCAACGTGCTGTTGAAAAGCCGAACATAAAGGACACCAAATGTACTGAAAGGAAAAAGAGTCAATGATAAAATTCCTTTCTGTTCATTCTAAATCATCATAATTCATAACCATCAAGTTTTAATAATACAAGCACTTTTGATTATTGACTACGCTATACTGGGATTAGGGTGAGTTTACCGTCTCCAGAAGTTTCTTTTTTTCAATAAGACTCGGTTGACCTGTGAGTATCGTTTTTATAATTTTCTTCTGATTTCTCTAAGCCCCTTTTAAGCCTTCGTTGGTGATTACTTCTAATGACTATTGCTGATGATCACAGTGCAACTATTTGACTGCTGCTAGAGCTGAAATTTTGACTGAAGACGTCAAATGATGTTCTCTATCTTTCCAGATCCCGAAACAAGCAATTTAACTTTGCAGAAACAGTTTCCATTTCCTGTTATTTAATCCGCTAGAGCACATCATTCTGAGATTTCATTCATTTTTGAGTTACATTGACTTTCATATTTCTCGATTAGACGAGAGTAGTACAGCTCGAGGACTAACCATCTAGATTTTTCTGCTATCTGTCAAAAATGTGTAGCTTTCATTCACTTGTAAAAACCATCGTGAATCATATGGTATCTATCCAACGATCGCTATATGATCATCCAGTTAGAGACCTCGCAGCAGAGATGCATAGTCTACTGTTAAAATGAAAAATTTCCCCGGCCAAAAAAAATTCTTCAACAATTTCCTGCCGCTATTGATGCACAAGAAAGAAATAGAAAATCAGGTGCACTATTTTCTACTAATAAATACAGCAGATAATCTGTGTAGGAAGCTCGCATTCTAGTATCAACAAAATAAAACTTTTTCTCCTACTTTTTCATATTAAAAAAATTTCTTAGTCAATAATTTTACCAAAATTTCCACCAACGCACATTGTCACTTACGGGTAGATTCTACGCGTCTATTTATTACATACATTAATCATGATAATTGACTGGCACAGTCTCTAATGAAAGTATCTGAGAAACTTTAAAAATAATCTTTCTTCCTATTAAAAGAGCAAACAATAGAAACAAAACTTATTCCAATCGGTCATTGTTAAGTCAGTAATTATGTTCGCAAATATAAGCATGGAGCTATTTAAAAGATGATAAATATAAATTTATGATGATGACTTACCGAATGTTCTTGAGCCGACTCCGTTTTCGACATATCGTAACACTAATTGAAAAAAAGTCGGAAAAATTTTATCTGAAATGAGACAAAAGTAGATCGAACAAGGAAAATTCTCTCTTTATCTGACAATATGTTTTATTAAAGAAAAAAAGTATCACATTGAGCAGCAAAAAAAAGGATTTAGGTATGGCAAAACGTTAGATTTTTTGAAAAAAANTGAAAAGATGGCCGAAACTACTTTCTTATAAGAATTGATAGAGTGAAGTCTGCTCTACAAAATCCTCTGTTTGATATTTCTGTCTACTATCTAGTAGGACGAAGAACAGGTGGTACAGCATAAGGAAACTGCCTGTTAGATGGTTACGTTTACCGAACTCTTTATTTCTTCAACAAAACACTAACTCGAATCAGTGTTTCCAATGGAAATCTAAAACAAAATGTACTGTACACTTTGTTTTTTAAGAGCAAAGTGTACATTACACTTTACTTTTTTCAGCAAAGTGTACAAAAGCCCAATTTTCACGATCAAGAAAACAAAACATAATTTTCGTCATTTTTTATTTCATGAAACAGATATTTTGATCACTAGCGGAAAAAAAATATCACACTTAATTAACGTAAAACTATATACTTAATTGATTTCAAATTATATGCGGCTTTTAAGGTTCAAAGATCAAAGAAATCAGAGTGTAAACTATTTTAGAAAAGTGTACACTTGCCATTGGAAACACCGACTCGAATCACTTCAACAACTCTAACATCTCCTCCAATACGACTTCACTTAGGTCTCTTGACCAATAGATAGATGTGAGAACAAAGAGAGAGATAGTGGTCTCAGATAGCGCTACTACCTATACCTCCACCCTTTGTTAGTGAACGGCTTCATCTGTTCTGTTCACGAGAAAACAAACACGAGGGTGTGTGTGTCACTGAAAATAAGAATACACACACCCACACCCACACCCAGCTGTATAATTAGCTTGCATTAAATAAAATGAATACTTGCCAGTAAAAAAATATAATTAACTTGAAAGAAAAAAATCAATTGAAGTTTTTTGTTTTAAAAAGTCAGAGCAACTCCCATATAGACGATAAATACACATGTAAGTTATCGATCATTCATGGTAATTTTTGAGAATTCTGGCATTTATTTGATTGGTTTATTAGTTATGTGTTTAGATGATGCTCATAAGAAGAAGAAAAAGTGCCATGCTGTATCGTTGCTTCATAGAAAAGAGGAAACACATATGTGAGCCGATATGAAAGAGAACAAAAAATAGATGTAATTCTATCTCATAGTATCTTCTCGTTTCATTTGTTAGAAAGAAACATCAAACCGTTCATTGTCTCCTTTCGTAAATACGCCTCCACAATTTACCATCACTAGCCTAAAAACAAGGCAAAAGATGGAAATGGAAGAACCTTTCACAGTACAATTCGAAAAACCAATCCCTACTAAAAAGAACAATATCTACCTGTTTTTTCGGGGTATCGTTAACCTTGATAATACATCAAGCCGAGAGCATCATCGTCCTATATTTATCATCAGTATGTGTATTTTACTCGTTTTTACTCATCTCTCGACATACACTGGCGTCGCTTGGAAAGGTCAAAATTTTCATTCAATTTTAATTCATCTTTTTCAGTTTTTTGTACCCTGTATGCGACCAACACCTGATAATATTCGCATGCGCACCGTCCGTTGTGATTCAATGACGAAAAATCAAACATGTTATTACGACGATGAACTCAAAAAGATGTGCTTTTCTTTCATGTATCCACATCAGTTGTGGCGTATGGTAACCGCTAACTTGATCCACATAAATTGGGTTCATCTGCTTGCTAATCTCTCACAACTAGTCTTGTACGGCATTCCTCTAGAACGCAAATATGGTTCAGTTCTTGTAATTGTTATTTACTGGCTTTCAGAGATCGGTTGTGGTTTAAGTTACATGATAAAAAATAAAGCCGACTGTAAGTAAACGTTGAAAATAATTATTATATTTTAGAATTTTATCCCAAAAATGTAGAGAACGTAGAGTTTCAAAACTAATAGACAATGAAGAAATGAGACCGATAGTCAGTAACATTCGCTTTTTTTATTTCTCAATTTCAATAACTTAATGACACAGGCAGATGTCTGAATTCATCAGTGTTTTTTCTCATTCCAACTACTCAAGTCTATGATTGTCTTTCTTTATTTGTTTAGCCAGTCTTGGAGCTTCCGGTTCTGTGTACGGTCTAATGTTATTCTTGACTGTCGATCGTCTCATTGCAATGCAAGTGAATACTGATCGTTGTATTTCCATCCTCATTCACTTACTCTTGCTGGTTGTACTTCCTATCGTCGTTACTATAATTGTACCGATTGCTTTAAGATGGAGCGTGGCACACTCAGCTCATGTTGGCGGCGGTTTAGTGGGCTTTCTCGTTGGTGTTGGTAAACTCGGCTTTCCGCTTCTATACAATCGTCAATCCAACATCTGTCAAACGACATGTCGATATTTGGCATTCGTTTTTCTTTCTCTTTATTATGTTACAATTTTAACCATCTTTTTCCTGGCAAACGCTCCAACAATACACTGGATTTTGTACAAGTTTTAATCAATAAATCAATGATCTTTCAAAAGAATCAAATTCTTACTGATGGCTTTTTGTTGTTGATCGAAGACTGAAAGTTAATTATCAAGAAACAATTTTCATATTTGCAAAAAAAACAAGAATGTTTCAACATAAGATGTTTATAACATTAAATTACGAAGTCTCAGAGTGTGGGGGTGTTCAGTGAAGATACACAGCCATACCCTCTATCTCATAGACAGATATTGTATGAGAAAGTTTTCCATGAAAACAAATACTAAAGTGTCTCAATAAATTTTATTTTTACAAATGAAAAACAAAAGTTGTTTTAATTATGCTTTTCTTTATTTATATCAGAACACAAAAAACAAAAACAACATTTTCACTACATTTTAGGTAATAAACCAGTCTTAGCGATTTGTTCACGTAATGAACGAATTTGCATACTCTGTGCAGGAGGTAATTGTGCTAGTTGAGCATCATCTAATTGTAATAGAAGCAATGCAGCATTCTCATCGAGATTTGGTGTACGCATCGACGTTGCTAAAGGATTTAGTTGCGGTGGAAACGATGGTTGAACAGGTGGAAATTGTGCATTGTGTGGCATCGGAGGTGGTATCAATGAGCCAGAGAACATTCCAGCACCTGAAAAAAGAGCGGCTTGAAAAAGCGCGTTAGCTGCAGCTTGTTGTGCAGTAGCATTATTGGGAGCCATCATAGGCATTGAAAATGGAACTCCAGGAATAACTGGAAAAGGAAACGGTGCAGCTGGATTGTTTGTAACCGGAAGTGGAGCCGTAGCTGCTGCTGTTGGTTGTGTCATCGTTTGTGTCGGCTTTTTAACATCGATAGGAGCTGGTATAACATCTTTATCGGTACGATTAAGTAAGACCATTGCAACTTGTGGATCAACGATTCGCATCACAACTTGTGCTTGTAAAAGAGCATATGCTAATTGAGGATTTGTTGATAAAAGTGTTTTAGCTTCATTTGGATTTGCTTCAATACATTGCTTCATTTGTTTCATTAATTCAAACATCTATTTAAGGAAAAACAAAGTTTTTAATAATCTGTTTGATTTAATTTCATGACTAACTTGAGCTGGAGGTAATGAAGCAACAGCATTCGAAATTGATTCACGGTCTTCTTTATTATTATTATTGTTTGTATTAGTAACAGTAGTAGGGATGTTCGCTGATTCAATGGTCGTTGTTGTTGATGGTTGAAATGTTGTTGTATTAGCTAGACGTGGATCATTTTTATTCGATGATGTGACTGTTGTTTTTGTTGCACAAAATTGTTCAAACAAATTCATTACTAGTTCAGCTTGATTAGAAATTAAATCAACGACAAGTCGGAAACCACCCAAATCCAAGCCATTTAATTTTTGAATAACTTTTTGTGCAATATCATTCGATGCAAACTAGAAATATTTGTGTAATAAAAGAAAATGTGGGAACAATTTTGATTTCACGATAACTATATGATTTTAAAATATGATAATTTCATCTAGCATAGGTCGTAGAAATTATTGAAAGCAATAATTCTATTGAATTTCAATCATTTGAACAATAAGTATTATTTCATCTACTTGAGTAAATTGTATTCAAATTATCTCATATTGCAGTCAAGAGCGAGATAATAAAAAATATTGATGAACTTACTTCAGCAAAAGCATAACTTCTTGACGTTTGTATACTTTGTTCATTCGAATTAATGACTGTGTTCGGATCAAGAAACATATGGAAATGAATTAAAGCTCCAAATTGACTTAGCATTTGTCGAAAAAGATCTTCTGTTATACCCGCTGGTATATTTTGTACAAATATGGAACGAATATAACGTTCAATGTGTGCTGATGACATTTTTCTAGAATAAAAGGTACTTCTTGCGATCAGCGATATCCCTATTGTATTGGTCGTAAGAATGAGAGGAAGGAAAAAAATATTATTGGTTCGTTCAGTTAAGTCAGTGAAAAATTATAATCGATCAGGGAACGAGAGAGGGCGTACACTTCTAAATAAATGAGAGTAATTATTTCAAAATACATCAATTTAAATAAATATACCAAGATCTTTATCGAAAACATTCAGTACTTCGAGAAAACGAAAAGCTTAATAGAAATCGTGGTCGATCTAGAATAAAATGTTAAAACTACAGGTAAAAGTTATAAATCCAGAAGACCCAGCAAAGAATCACCTAGCGTTTAATCCTACCTGAGTAATTATTAAATGTAGTTGTGGATTTTAAAGTCGCTAGAACAAAAATGAAACCGGTTAGGTTCACTTCATACTAACACTCTCGTTTGGCAGAATTAAATATTAGATGATTTCTTTTTGCTCATTTTCTTGAAGTACTGAATCTGTTCACTCATCGCAACGTTCGGGTCGAACCGAATGAACAGATCCTTGGGACAATTCATAATCGATAGCGGAGTATTATTTAGGTCCTGCTTAGCACATTTATGGCATATGTTCATCTTTAATGTAGGACCGAACAAATCTGCCATAATATTTAGTTGTTCGATGTACAAGAAGATAGTTCCAATTTTGTCGAGCAACACTACTCATTGATTTACATGAGGAGCATTCAATAGAAATATCGATAACATATTCTAGGTACTATTGCTGATTGGAAAAAAGTCAAATACAAAATTATTTTTACCAGTAGGAATTTCAATACCTGCCTAACGAAGATATCCGATATGATCTCGAATGTAATTAGGTTTGGTTTACAGCTGTTTTTCTTACTTCGCTCTGAGACTTGTTTTTGTTAGCCGAAAAATTCAGTATGTGTCCTAAAATAATCACTCTCAAAGATGCGAAATCAGCCTCAACAGAACCAAATCACCGAATCGCTTCAACTATGTGCCCAGATACAAGTATCATTTGTAAGAGACTGTTCAATCAATAATTATTAGATGTATTTTCGACTTTTAAAAGCTGTGAGTTGGGCAGCAACTGTATCAAATAAATTTATAGGTACAAACAAAAATATAAACCATATTTGATATGCGAAAGAATACTCTCAACAAACAGAAAAACTCTTTGGTAGCTACGGTTCATAGTATTATTTTATCTATCAGTTGATTTCTAACTTTTCTATTTCTTAATTTTCTCTTAACTTCCAGCTACTATTAAATTTCTGCTTATTTGCAAAAAAGTTAAGTCAACCTAATTTGGCATCATCATTTCGACCGAATAACCTATTGTTCACCATGGCAACAATATTCCGGGAATTGGTTTCGTGATCGGAACTGGCTCCGCAATGTGCAGCACCGTGGAATAGGGTGTATTCTCAATCACATTCTAAATGCAAACTACCTGGTGAGCTCCTTGAGCAAGGCCGAAACGCATTGTGATTTGCTTGGTACTCACATCCAGTGAATTTTCACCGACACTTTACTCATCAGCACTAGAAACGCTTAGATATTATAGTATAAGGACTGCTTGATAGTGCACTAGATTTCTACTCGTCAACATTCTAAAATCAATCAAAATCAATTATTGGGTATGAGGATTTTCTGATATAGACTATTAATTGTAATAGTAAAATGATCAACGACAGTGTCAAAAGTAAGGGCTATTAGAAAGTCTATTGGTTCAAGATTGTCATAAAGTTTCTATACTACGAAAATAATGCTCTAATAGAGTCACCTAGACAGACTGCCCTGCCATCAGTGCTCTTTCCATAGCTAAAATGCTTCGTTTGAGATTTTCAAGTTTCTGCTGTTGATCAAACGGCTCACGCATCCATTCGAAGAGTACAGCCGATGTAAATGCTGAGCTAAATTTGGCATCCATGACGAGAGCGCAACAGGTAATTAGCCAATAATGGCAGAGCTGTGCGATTTCATCTGCTACTCGTTTTTGAACTACACGACAGTAGGCTGATATCGCTATTTGTACATCGAGCGCTGCTTGATATTCGTTGGAGAGACCAGCGACATTGATTTCAAAATCATTTACGATTACATTTGATTGGACAGCTTTGACGACAGCTATTAGAAAAGATCAAAGGACTCTACATCTAGATTCAACATCTATCACATACTCGCTAGTCGGTTTGAAGATTCGTACTTTTGAAATTGAATTTTAATTTTGTACACTGTGTCCATATAATAGTGATTGAGCGTGAATACTCGTTGCTCTATAGTCAGCATCTTATTTACATCTTTAGTGCAATGCTCTTCACTTTCATCGAGTGAACGCAAGATAATATCGGTCAACTTTTGCGTTATGCGGTGTTTGTAGTTTGTCTCTTCAACAAATACTTGATTTAAAAAACCAACCAGAACTTTTTTCAAGTATTCTACGTACAACCCAATCAGGTTGATGCACGACTTTTGAATTTTACGTGCTTCATGATGGCAGAGCTGTTGAATTATGCTAAATGATGGAAAATTTGGTAAGGCGACACTAGCATTCTCTTCTAATAATTTTACTACATTGCCTCGGTATTCTGGTGAGAAGAATGGCGAGAATGATTTACTAATTTCTGTGGCACAATATTTTTGATACCTATACAACTGAAGAGCGATCCGATCATCTAGCGAGTTGTTACCAACCGGGTTGAAAACAGACATCAAGCTTCGGGTAGCTGAGCTTTCCGGTGATTCTTGTGTCTTTATTTCAAAATCACCATCATAAATGCCATGAACGCGAGCATGAACAAGTAGCTGGTATTGTTTTACTAAATTGTTGTATAATGTCCAGCAGTCGCTGGCATTTGTTTTAATTCTTGTTTCTTTTGCTTGATCTGATCTGTAAGTTCTTGCAAGATACCTGGAAGTGTCGAGCGGATGCGCGTTTGCTGAATAGAAGCAAATCGTTTGACCAATTGTTCACAACCCAGATATTGTGGAGGTACGTTTTCGAAAGCTTTGCTTGAAGTGAAAAAATCTTGTTCCCGTCGTCGCATGTGTTGAAATGAAATATTTTGATCAATTTCCTCTTGAGTACGATTGAGTACAGCTACACACCCGAGCTTCAATGCCATTGATCCAGGTCCAATACCTTGGAGTTTGTCACCGATACCTTTGTCATACTTATCGATTTTTGATGCAGCAATTAGCTGCCGTTCACCTATTAAGAAGAATAGTAATGTTCACAATGGTTTAAGTATTGTGAAATATTTTTACCATTTGGATCGTATTCTTTCGAGATTTTTATCGACTCAGAAGTTGTAAAATCTACTGATGATGGAATAACGTGTAAAATGATAGCGGTTGGTGGCTCAATGTACCGCATAATGAGTTTGACTGTTTTCTCATAAATATCTTTTGATTGGCCACCTACTGGATTACGCGTAATACCTATGTAAGGAAGACAGGGGATAGGACTAGAGTATAACAATGCCAAGCAAAGTACCTGGAAGATCTATGAGTGTCAAATCTTCTTGAATACTTTTCTTGTAGACTGTTAAATATATTGGCAATGCCGAAACATCATGCTGATTTCCGGTTAGTTTTATGGTACATGCGATCACCTTGGAAGCGATTGTGCTGAAATCTGTGATTTTCATTTCTTCGATACCCTTACATCGAATCGTGGCATATTCATTTGATGTTGTATTTTTCATGCATAGTTCGAGCGGACAACGCGTACAGATGTGTTGAGCCCTGGGAAGTTGGATGCTACTCAAAGCTTCAAGTACAGATGATTTTCCAACCTTTCAATAGACAGAAAATTCTCAGTGTTAAGTCTATCGAATTCAATTGTTATTTACAGATTGATCGCCGACTACAACAATCTGAGGAAGAGCAATTTTTTCGTGATGCAGCATTTCTCTCATTTCATCAACAACCGCCAATAGACGACGAGATTCAGCATTTTCAAGTGCATTGCTCAACATCGCTGATTATTTATCCTACGACGTAAACAGGCAAAGAGAAATCTTACAGCGTGTGCAGAGTAAACATGAATAATATAACTTGACACAAAGGCTTAAGAGCTTCGGTATACAAGGATGGATTGAATTCATGCTTGACTTTCATGAACTCATAAAATGCCAGTCTTACTTTGACGAACATCCTTGTGGGTGTTAGCATACGGATCTGTTGGTGTAAAGTATGGATATCTTTTTACCCTTTGACATTCGCATTCAAATGAATAACAACTAGATATTAATTCGAAAGCGGTTTTATTGTATTTCAAATTTTGCAGTTTTATATTTTTGAGAACAGAGATGCAAGAAATCTTACCGTTTGATGAAAACAAAAATGAGAGAAATTTCATTCGAATGCTTTGTATTTATGAGGTAGATGAGGAGCTCAAGCAGAAGGTTATTTTTTCACTTCTAGAATCATCTCATCTTCTATAATAAATAAAAGCTAAAAACAACAGTTGATTAATTTACTTGCATCAAGAGAAAAGAAAATGAAAAAGAATGCCTACGAATATGAACCACTCAACAAACAAAAAATTGTATCACAACAATCTTATTGAGCTAACCATGCCAACAGATGTCTGAAGTTAGAAATACGCACGTTGGACACGGGACGTTGTGGATATATGAATAATGCAGATACGTGTGAAAAAGGCGTGAATATCAGCGAATTAGTGAGGCTACGACTATCTCATAATTAATATTTGCGCATTCGCATCCTCTCTCATCAATACGAAACAAAAACATCGGCGTATAATTTTCTTCAGCTTCTAGGAGATTTGTATATTATTTAATATATAGTTTAATTTAAGATAATAATAATGGATATCTTTATTTCAAACAGCAATTATTTCTCGAGTGTCTACACCGGAATATCTGCAAACAACACATGTATCCGTCAAATTCAAACCTTATTACTAGAATTAAATCGGTGGATGTGGGTGTGGGTGACGATCAATAGAGTTAAGTCCACACCCACACCCTCAACATTTCTTGGTTAGAAAACTGAAAATGAGTTTTTTTAAGTTTAAAACTCGGCTTGGGTGTAGGTGGACATTAATGTAAAGGGAATACGAACCATTACCCCCACCCACATCCTGATATATTTTGTATTAATATGCAAATGAACATATTTCGCTTGCATTTAATTATGGCTGATTCATTTGGTCTATTTTCAGAAAGAAGTAAAATAAAATTTTGACAAAAACTTAGTGCTCATGCTAATGTGATTCTGAAAAAGTTTAAAACAACATTTTATTTGAATCTAAAAACGAATTTCTAACATCCTATATTTTTCTCGCTTTATGCCTTTTCCTGTATTTTTAAAAAATTTGATCCTGTGCGAATTCCTACGTTTTCAAAAACTCGCGATCCGAGGCCAGAATGACTTTTCGGATCAATAAACATATGGAAATAAATTAGAGCTCCAAATTGACTTAACATTTGTCGAAAAAGATCTTCTGCTATGCCCGCTGATATATTTTGTACAAATATGGAAAAAATATAACGTTTAATACGTGCTGATGACATTTTTCTAGAATAAAATATTTCTCTTGACAATAAGCGCAATATTTAAAAATTTTTTCATGATAATATTATTGATGGAAGAAAACTTTTAATTTAGTAATAAATAGATATTCAGAGAAAAAAAACTTTTATAAATAAGTTTTCTTGATTAATGACTTTGTTTTTCTTGTGTGAATGCTTGAGTATCAAAAAACGAAAAAATCACATGAGCACATTTTTAACGAGCAAAATCCCATCGAGATCGATCAGTATCATCGTCATTTTTTTCGCTAGATGATACTTTAGGCCACCATGATGCCGATGAATTTTCTTGTGCTTCATTAGAATTCGAAAACTAGAATGAATTTATAGACCAATTAAATAAAAAAAAGGTTTCAAAATTAATTTACTGGATTATTTATTTCATTTTCTTGTCCATCGGATGTATTAACATCATCAGAAGTTGGATCAGGTACTGGTAAAAATGTTAACCAAGAATTAGTTTTTGTTGGCCTTGCTATTTCAGTTTGTGATGGAACAGCACCAGGTGACATAGGTTCATTCCACTGAGTACTACGTTGTGTATCTTTATTAGATGGCCATATCAATGCTTCTTCACTTGATATTTGCTGTCGCGCCAAAGAAATATTTGAGCTTTCTGGCCACGATGAATCATATTTTGATGACCATTCTATTGGTGAATACGGTGTCCACGAGACATTTGGAGTTGAAATCTCATTAATACTTGTTGATGAATTTGTTATGATAGGAACCTTTGATGTTGACGATATTATTGATATACTATTTTGACGATCAAGAAGATGATTTATTTGAACGAGTACGTCAGGTGTATTGGGTGATTCACTAGAATCAGTAAATACTGATGATTGTTTCGTTGGTACGCATGAAAGTTTATTTGGTCGTTGAATTGGACCTAGTTCATGTTGTGCAACTGTTGGTAATGGTTCAATACTGAAATTTAATAAACAAACAAAAATAGGTTTCATATAAACGCTATTCTCTTGCTGATTCTTTGCAAACGCAATGTTTCACATATTTATTGATAAAATCAAGTCTAGTTACTCTTACTATATCATTCGATTTGAACTAGATTGATAGCAGATAAGATGACTTTAACAAAGTTCAACTAATGCATCGAAAAAAATCGTAAAATAAACTCTAGAGATGTTTCGTCTCACAATTATGCTACCTCGCTGTTCTAACTGTAAAACAAAAGAGAAAAATAATCTATATTTTCATTTGATATTCGTTCTACTCCTACTTTTCTTTTACAGCAGATGTAGATACTGTCGATTTTTCTTCCATATTTTTCATTAGCGTAGATGGCGGCATCATAGTTGAAATATTATTAGTTGTCAAATTTTGTTGTATTTGTGTACGTTCTTCAATATCGTTTATTTCATCCATAGAAAAGTCTGTTTGGGAAACAAATCGATCAGAATCTGAGATAAATAATCGATTAAATTATTACATTAAAAATTTCAACTCACTTGATGGTGGAAAAGACATTAAATTAAGTATGTTAAATAAACGTTTAAAAAATTATTAAATAGCAGAGAAGCGAATTTTAAAAATATTAAAGATTAAAGATTAATTAATTTATGATTCTTCCGTTGACTCCTCTGGATGTTTTCAGTCTGTATTTAAATAAAACACCGCTTTTTATACAACCGTATTGAGTAATTACAAATACAGAACGCAAAGTCAGAAAAATAAAATTTAAAAAAACCATGCACTTACCAGTCGGCACCAATGTAGAACGAGAAAAAGAAAACATTTTCGTTCTGCGTATCTGCTACCCTTAATATATTATTTAGAAGTATTGCAAGAATGAAGATATCGTGGATGATAAAATAGGTATCAGGCTCCGTAGTCGTCCTATGTATCTGAAAAAAGTGAAGAAATTTCATTGAAAATACCAATCTTAAGTTACAAACAACTATCCTATCCGCAATTTTGTGTATTTATTTGAAAATTTCGAAAAAAGCCATATATATGCAAAATAAGTTGGGAGTAGAAGGAGTATTTCACTGTTTGGAAAGAAAATTCAATTAACAAATATTGCTGTTGAAAGACAATTTAAGCTCGATTTTGTGTGGATAGTGGCATGTTTGCAATGCGTCTCTTTTTCCGGCCATATTTCAGATGAACAAGCGAGACAAACAAGTGGCATTAAAAGCTGAACAAAATAGGGTGTATAATATAAATAATAAGAGAATATTTCAGAGATGAACGCTGAAATAAAACAAATGCGAATAATTGAAACTAAAGCTAAAGGAAACCAAAATAATAGGTAAAGAGTTGAAATAACCATCAATTGTAATGTTAATTTTCTTGTCGATCGCCATTTCAATGTTCGTCTCATTTTCTTTGCCTGAAATAAAACTCGAACAAGTAAACTGACACT
Organism: Rotaria magnacalcarata; assembly: GCA_900239745.1. Classification (NCBI taxonomy): domain Eukaryota; kingdom Metazoa; phylum Rotifera; class Eurotatoria; order Philodinida; family Philodinidae; genus Rotaria; species Rotaria magnacalcarata. The sequence goes on from OENM01000745.1 coordinate 20,541, forward strand.
TGCAAACGGTATTAAAAGCGATGGTAGTAATACGTTTGTTGTTCAATCGAACATTGATAGCCAAGTAACCTTATTATAACAGATAGAACCGCAAAGAAATGATGAGTAGTCAAAAACATTTTTGCACGGATATAAAATATCGCAATATAAATTACACAGAGAATCAATGGAACATAATGCCATATGATTTTGCCTCGTTGTGTTTGAACCCAGCGAGAGTGAAATATAAAAATATGTCGTTCGATTGAAGTCCAAGTCATCAATGATACATTGGTTGTTTGCAGACAAAAAATATATCAAATTCAAAATAAAGAAAAAGTTTTCGTAGCTGGTTGAACATAGTTTACATGAGGAAATTGCAGTGCGATTGGTAATTCTGTTGTTGTATTCAAGAACGATATGATAAGCATTGAATGATTATTTATGTGACAACGAAATTGACGATCAATAACAATTTTATATAAAATATAAATTGATATTAATAGGGAAGGAACTGCTAATGGTGTAAATAAATAGAATTTATATAGCGATCAATTATGGGCTCCGCAGCTGTTCGTGTATCACCTTCACTTTTATATTAAATGAGCTGTTCTATTTAGAATGATAATGATTTTTATAAACGTTCTTTTTACAGAATGGCTCTTATTTTTTTCTCTCAATTATAATTATCCGTTCATAGACATATTAATTGTAAATGTTCACTGTTATCATCCGTAAAACACAATGAAGGCAGTATCCTACTTGAGCATGTCGACTAGGTAACTATCTCAGTTCAAATTTTTGCCCTACACTAAAAGAATTCATTCACATGAAATCTCCGTATGTTCAGACGAATTGACAAGAAAACTAATTAAATGAAGACTACACCAAAGAAGGTTTGCCAGGAACTTTTTCTGTGTATATCAAATATTCTAGGGCGTGTCTTACATGTACGATTTCCAAAATATGTAATGAGCTACGAAGCGTCCGTCAATCATTCGCTATCCATACGACAGATAGAGTAACAAGAAAGAATGGTAATAATAATATTCCACGATATCATTACACTAGATGCAGCGAAACCCATTATTCTATGTATAAAAGAAACTTCAGAGAGTTCCGTGGTAAATTGTTTCCTTTCGTACTCGCGTTTTTCTTGAAGGTCAGCTAATTGGAAGTTTTTGTTGATGTTTTCTACTTCTGCCATTGACGAAGAGTTAGCTTCTGAAAAGTTGATGTAGGTGTCTTCATGCGAGTTGATAATAGTTCGAGTACTTATATTGATTCATGAATATTTTGAACAAAATAAATTATTCCTTCGATAAAGAAATGCGAAGATTTTCTGAAAAAAGTTTGTCTATATTTGCTGATGGCATCCTAACAATTTTACCGTCAAAAACTTGCGACTGACTTACTTTAATATGGAAACGAGAATAAAATATTTATTTTTAACACCAGCAATATTTCTCGTGCATTTTATAAAGAGCCATCATTCTACATATATATATATATATACAGGATGTCGTCTGTAGTGACCAGTAACCAGATGAGGCCTTCATAAATTGTTGTAGCTAATTTGAATTTAATTGTAACAGAATATAATAGAAAATAAAATAAACCGTAGACCAGCTGTTTATTGTGAATATATCAATGGAAGTAGAATATTGATTTAGTACTCCTCAAGTAGTGTAATGTATTGCAAAGCAACATTCATTCATCATGTATAAGAAACATGCAGCTGATGATCAAGAAATTCGTTCAGGAGAAATTCGAGTAACTTACATTTTTGTTATATCTCGTATGTCCTACTCTTCTACAAAAGATTCCACGTTAATGAATTAGTTATATTTAGAGCACTAGAAATACTTTTGTGTCCCGTGTTCTGCTCTCATATATGTTTTTCGCGAACATATAGTGCAAAAAGAGCTAATTTAGATAACAGATGTAACTGATAAAAGTACTATTCTAGTAGACAATTGCTTTAAGTTAGATTCATATTTCAATTAGAATCATTAAAGAAATGTAGCGCTTCTTTGGTTGATTAGGCACATTCAGCAGGGCTTTAGTTAACATAAATTTCAGCTTTTTAAAATTAAAGACTGAGAATCGATTCAATCTGTTGATTCAAATAAATTTCGATGAATTATCAGCGTTACAAATTCTTTGGATGTATAGTTCAATTTTAGTTAGCTCTATTTGAGGGTTAGGGAATGAAATCATACTGAAGATCTACTGGCATTTTCATTATTATTTAGTATATATTTTCTTTTACACTCTTTCAATAATTCTTTTCGATTTATAGTGATTTCAAATGTACGTTCAACGATTTCTTCGATAGATATCGAATGATCTTTTCTTTTATGAAACTCTATTGGTTTCCCATATTCTCCCAGACGATGATAATTAATACTTTGTCATATGAAAATCGTTGGATTCTTGTTTCAGAAGCATTGTGATGATTTTCGTAGCCTTGCCATACTCAGATATTTTTATCATGAGTTTACCTAGTTGAGTCTATTCTGTTGCGTTGGTCTCGATTGATGAGCATCAGCTGCACATATCAGATACTAGACGTCTAGATATCAGCAGATGATGTTTTAGATATAGTTTCATCGACATAGCAGTGCACTGATTTTAAACGTAAAAATTAGAATTTTTTTTTCTGTAATAGTCGAAGAGTTCGTAGAGGATGTAAGTAAAATAAAAGCGGAAACATCGGATTTGCATCCGATCGTTATGCGTACTTCAAAAATTGAGTCGATTTATATATGTTGTGAATAATTCTGAGAAAAAATTTTGTTTTTGAAAAAATCTCTGTACTCCCCCTCAGGAATCGTCTGGTCAACGATGACAATTTTTTCGATAACTCAGCCATTTCTTGACGGATCGCTCTCATCTTCGAACTCGACTGAGATATTAATGAGATCATTCTGTGTACAAAATTTCATGACAATTGGATGAGGCTTTCAAAAGTTATCGTGTTAACGGCCGGACACACTGACCGAATCTAGAGTGTACTCACTTTTTTTTAGTACACAAAAACCAACAGGAACGTTCGCAATCACACTGATATGTCCACAAAAGAGAAATCCATCAAGTATTGTATGAATCAAGTACAATACGTTATAATTTCCATCAAATCATGAATGTCTATATATCTTATCTTATCTAATTTAAATATCACGATAAAAAAACAGCCGATATTATTGCCTTTCGTTAGAAGTATTGTTACTTAATTATTGATCGGATTCAACGAACCGTTACTACGATGAATCGGCATTGTTTTGAAAATCTATTTAAAATAGAAGCTTAGAATCATTACAATTTTTTCTTTCTTCTTATTTCTTACAAGGGCTCATAGAGCCCGCTAAATTACGCGACTTTTTCTTTCTTCTGTAGGTTGTCAACAAAAAAAGGTCTTGCATCGACACGTGGAGGAGTGACTCTTTTAAAAAGAGAGAAAAAATAGTCATTTTCGTTCTTTTGACGATATGCATTAGTAGCCACTCAGTATAAAAAAAGTGCAGTCAACCATTATGGCACAAGTGCCAGCTGTAGAATATGAAACAACTATTTTTACATTACAACCGGATAATATCGGTCCAAATAAAGCCACTTTATTACATGCTCGAACAAAAAATAATAATAGCAATTTTTATAAAGCAATTCTTTATATACATGGATTTATTGATTATTATTTTCAGTGAGTTATTTTTAATTGATCTTTCCAGGGGTAACTGGTTGCTTTTATTTTTCATACAGTGATCATGTTTGTATGCGGTTTTTGGAAAAAGGTTATGATTTTTATGCTCTTGATTTGCGTAAATGTGGTCGATCGATAATTTCACCTGAACACGATCAATATAAACATTATTGTAATGATCTTCGTGAATACGATGAAGAAATTACACTTGCTATTGAACATATAACTAAAGAAGCAACGACTCAACATAGAAAAATACTACTTTTCGGACATTCAACTGGTAAGAAACTTTATAGAAAGTATTCGAGATTTCGTATTAAGGCGAAACTCGAAAAGCATCTAGTTTATATAACACGTTATATACGTAGGTGGTCTTATTGCTACTCTCTACGCAAGTTCTGGCTCAAGAAATGCTGATATTGACGCTGTTATTCTCAACAGTCCATATTTATCTATAGTAGAATCAACTGCAATTGAATCAGCACTTTTAACTGTTCTCAGAAAATTAAAAATCTCTCAAGATGTTGATGCTGGTTGGTATGGTCGATCAATACATGTATCAGATCGAGGCGAATGGAATTTCGATTTAAACAAAATACCAATAGATACAGTTCGATTGCATGGTTCATTTTTTTCTGCTGTCCATAGAGTTCACCAAGATTTGATAAAAGGACGAATTAAAATGAAATGTCCAGTTCTATTAATGTGTTCAAATCGTTCAATGCATGCAGAAAAACAATGGTGTGATGAATATGGAGAAAGTATACGGTTTCTATTTTTCTCTTACGAAACGCTTGATGTGAAAACGCTTTCACTGTCACCTTTTAGTTTTAGGTCGTGTACAAAAATTATCTAACATTAATCACCGGCTAGAAGCATTTAAGTATTATTATATGTATAAATCTATTGTTAGAGATTTCTCGGGAACAGTTCGATGAAGACAGCAGATAGATCATGATAAGTAGCTAAAGAAAAAGTTGTTCTCAGATCTGAGGAGACGAGAAAAAACGTGTTTTTTAAATGATGTGGTTTTTCCTGTATTTCGATTCGTACAAAAAGTCGCTTAACAGAGGACTTGTAGATCGTGGGATAATTTTTTTTTTGGAAAATATTCAAATCTAGAAAGTGAAGCCTATGAAGCAATGATTGACTATGTTAATCTTGCGTATTTTCAATGCATACTTCTAAACTAAAAGGTGATTCGAGAGTTTGTTCGTCAATCAGTTGTGTATATTTTTAATCAATTTATTCTTTTTAGCTGATATCGTTGTCAATGTAAAAGCTATGCGATGTGCTGCTACTATGATTAGTTCACAAGTAACAATTTATGAAATTGAAAATGCAAAACATGATATTTTCTTGTCCAAACAATCTGTACGCGAAAAAGCTTTCGGTTTAATGTTTCGATGGCTTCGATATCTTGAGGAGGATTGGTGAATTTTTTAATGTTATGATAACGAAAATTTAATTAAATTGCTCGTCAGTTTACTGTGTTATAAAAATTTACAATTGCGTATTTGAAGATGAATACTCATAGATTGTTTTACAAATTTATGAAAATGATATCCATGTAAATTTTTACTATGTACTTGTAATATTAATATGCTCATATTAACTTAAAACTGACTAAGATGATATTTCAATAAATGTCTCGAACGTGGTGATTGTACTAGAGGGTGTGAGTGCGGGTGCATAGGAGAAGAACAAGACATCCGCACCCTATAACTGCAATTCAACTTCGATTCCACTAAGTCGAACTCGTGTGAATATGAGTCTGACAATGATATGAATGAGTTGTCGGATTATTATTCTTCTATAGAACCTTTAAATAAGTGTTGTTCAAGCCCATGGCGACCAAATGTTTTCATCATTGCAGGAAGTTTTTGCGTATCAGATGAGGAATCCATTTGCATTCAGGTTATACAGAAGTAATGAAAAATCAGCAAGATATAAGTTCGATGCGCTGAATTGTTTAATAGTTAATACAGAGATGCCACATGTGAAAGTCGAAAATCCGGAAAATTCCGGAAAGGTTTTCAAGGATCAATTGTAGTTACGTCAAGGACATCTTTCTCAGTTAAATTATAAATAACTTTGTATATTTTCGCAAAATAAAACATACTGTAATTACACAAAAATAAAAATAAACAGCTAAATGTTGCCAATTTATAGAAAATAACTTAGAAATTATACAATTTGAAGTTAATTAGCACGTTGTTTTTGGCACAATATTTTTCATTAGAATGAATAGGTTTCAGCAGTTCTGGTTTTGATAAAAAAATTATAAATTTCTGTACATGATAAAGATGAGTTAAAACGAATTTTAAATTCAGCTGCAACAAGCTTCATTGACATACGATTTCGTTTATCATCGTTTGGATGCTTGATGGCTGAAAAAGCGCTTTCAACAAATGCATTGCTACATGGAATAGAGATAAGGTCACCAATAGAAGAAAATATTAAATCTCTACTGAATTATTCACAATTTAAAATGCTAAAACAAATGAAATAAAACTGAAATAAGAAATCGCTAAAATCCAGAAAAAATCCGGAAACCGGAAAGTATCCGGCAAAACTTCAAAAATCCGGAATTTTTCTGGATTTTCCGGAACATCTGGCATCTCTGAGTTAATATTAACTCACGTCACAAATGACTTCCTACATGTTCTCTCTCTCTCTCTCTCTCGGTGTAATAATTCAAGTTCATCTATTCGTAGATCTCTTAGTTGTATCATTAATATCATATGCATGTACATTTATATTTTCCCGTTCTCTTCTAGCAAGCCATACAATCAACAGGAGTTAAATTGGAGTTGCCCATGCCTGTCACAGACTGTGATAGACAGCTTCAAGAGTCTATAGAAGATCATATATAAGTAATATCTGATTAAAATATCTATGAAATATTTTCTTGTTGAATTTCTAGGCTGCAAAGTAAGTTATAATGTAGAAATATGCCCCAATTATGCATAAAAAAGACCAGTTTTTAGTTGAATCGCAATAATAGTTACATCGTGTTTAACATTTTTAATCGCGATGGGACTGCGCTAACAGCGTTTTTCTACAGAAACCTATTGCAATATTTCACTAGAATATAAAAAGAAGGAAATTTTGAATTTCGTCAAAGTATGAGACAAATAATCATCCTTTTTCATTTATTGACAGACTGGTCAGATAATAATATCATCTTCTTATCAATGGTAATAACCAACTGTTTCGTTAGATAATGCTATCTGTGCTATTCATCATTTGATTACTCATAACGAAAGAAATATAATAATAAAAATTCATCAAACAATCTTCAGTTATTTGACATAGATCATTGTGACTTATTTTCGCTAAAACCTCTGAGATTTATTCAATGGCAGTACTATACGAAAAATTACAGGTAAACTCTTATATAAAGAAATATTTATTGAAATAAACATTCAATAAATTAAATTGTATTACAAATTTTTTTACGTTTTATCGCGTATATATTTTTTTTCACACATTTAAGATTTGGGGAAAAAACTAAAAGAAATCCATTTCATAAGGATAGAAACCAAAAGCATTTCATTTTTCGCGTTAATAATCAGAAGGTTTTAATCGATATTTTTAATTATTTTCTTGAAGAAGTTGCTTACAAGCTATGAAGATTTGCCGAAAGATATTATAACAAAAAAGAAGCTCAACGAATCTTTCTTCCTCATTCGCGGCAAGGATGGCACACGACGAGCATGGCATTTTATCCTTGTTCCCAATCACAAACGTGTTTATCTAAAGGCTCATTCAGAGGGTTCAACTATCAATGTCACTGATTTTGGTAGCTTTATTAAATATCGAAATAATCGAGATGAAATCAAATTCATGTCTGGATATGGAGTAGAGCCACCAAAAATAAAGCAAAATTGGATTCAAACGTACTATAGTAAGAAAAGTCAACGTTTTTTTAAGTATCTAAATAGTAAAACGGATTAAGGGACAAGAAACAAAAATACGATAGTTAGAGGTTTTCATATCCATCATCTCTTTTTCTCTAAGAAATTAGATGTTAATAGATTTGCTATTTGAATTATAAGACGTTATAACAATATCTTTTACGTTAGTTAATTATGAAATTATCTGAGTGTGCAATTTTAACCGTATGTCTGTTATATTTACTAATCTAATTAAAATATCTTTATCGGCTTCAGCACTTTATACATATAGACACAATTAATTCAGAAATAGAACATTAATTTGTAGCAGTATAATAACTACAACTATAAAATTAAAATAATTTTCATTGAACTTACTTTGATAATTCTTGAATAACTATTTCGTATATTTTTGAACATTGGTATCAATAAAGCTCTCAATTAACTTAAAAGTAAAACAATTGGTGACATATTTTAAAAGTGGGCAACTAAAACTACGACGAGAAATTCTTCTCTTCTCAAATTATTTCTTTAGTATAGGTGATGGTGCTGTTGATGAAAGCATCGATTTAACGTATACAAACGATGACATTCGACTATGTACTATACAGCGTACCATACCGCAACAGAAAATAGGTGTTTGTTACCATTATTTTGTACCACAACAGTTTCATTACATTAAACTAGCTGAAGCTTCGTCACCGAGTTTAGCTCGTCGAGCAGGACTAAAATCCTTTGATCGAATCATCTTTTTAAATGGTGTCAATATTGAGAATGCCACTTCTGCTGATATACTTTTTCGCTTTGATACTGCACGACATCTTCCGGTTCAAATACTTGTCTGCAGCCCAGCTACATATGAACATTATAAAACTAATCAAAAGCAATTTCGTCTTGATCTTCCAAGTATTCAACATGTAAAGCCAGTATTTGCAACATCAAGTAATAAGCATACATATAATTATTACGTATAGTCTAAGTTTTATATGATTTATCAATTTAATTGTAGCATCGGATTTCGATACAGATGCACCATCAGTTTCTATTGACAATGAAAGTTTTTATGCTGTCCGATGGGAAAACAGTAACATTGTTTCGACAGTATCTCAATCAGTCGTTTTTAAGTCACCTCAATATACTCATTTGAACGATATCTGTTGCATCGAAACAGCAGGACAATATAAAAATGGACAAATTATTTTGAAAGGTCTGCTTTTATGAATAAATATTGTTCAAAAATCAACCAATTCGTTCATTTTAAGGTTCACGGCATGATTGTGAAAAGTTGAAGACGCCTTATTTTGCATCGAAAATCGGCAATGTGTTCGGTACATTTAGCAAATTTTTCATTAGAAAAACTCCAAATGGCTCCGACGTTACTGTAATTTGAATTTTCTGTTTTATATACTGCACAACCGAAAAGAGATATGATAACGGAGTATTTGTTTTTTTAGAATGCACAATCCGATACAATACAAACTGATTTAACTATTCAGCATACACATGATAATAATACAAGTAGACATCATGCTAACGCTCTTCAGCACATTCAAGATCGTAAGTTCTAACACGATGCCATTCTTAGCAAGGAGCTAATAAAGAAACATTCTCAGATGTCGGAGAGTTTTTCAACCGAGAGCTGATGCATCTTGTAAATCCTAGCGAACTCTGTTTGTCCTAGAAAAAGTTCATGCGTGTGACTTTTTTGTGAGGAGATAGAAAGTTTGCAGTGTACTTTCGCTACACTGTAAACAAATAGGTTTATTCCGGAACTTATAAAAATGTTTCGTAGAAGAATTAAAAACGTTTGAGGTGCAACAGAATATCTTGACAGTTTGATGAATAACCTCCAGAAATTTCAACTAATCACCAATGGGTTTAAAATTCTTCTACCAAACGTTTTTGCTACCTACGGAACCTAAAAAGGTTCTGGTCGTGTGTCCAGGAGAAGATCCTTTTTATAAGTTCGGGAATAAACTCATGCTTTTTAGAGTGTATGAGACCCGATATTTGTAGTAAGACCATATAATCAGATTTTGACTTGAAACATTGGGTGTATAAAAAGGTTCAGAGCTTGTAAAAACTAGATGTTGTGTTGACTGTTCATTGAAAATGGATCATACGTTGAAGGTTCCATATCTTGGTGAGACATTTAAAATTTCTGAAACTTCTAATTTAATCAAAATTTTATGTCGAAATTGGACTACATGATCTTACTGCAAATATCGGGTTCTATAGAAAAAGTTTGCCGTAAACGTTCCGCCATCTTAGAGATAAGCCATAAGTATGCATTGTTTCTAGGGTAGAAATAGTTCACTAAAGTCTATAACATAGCAATAACTTCCAACTGAAAAGCTGTCTAATACGTGAGAAAACTCTCGCGTAAGACTTTTAAATGAAAACTATGTAGAAAGAGCTTCAACCGATACGGTTTCCTAATGTTTTTTCAGTATACAATGTTCACTTTAAGGTAGATACCGCCTAAGATCATGAGTCAAATAGTGTTATGCTGTAGGATGGTTCTCGTAAAGACACTTAAATCGAATTTTATGTGACTCACTTGCTACATCATTTTGTTTCTAAAATTCGATCACTCTCGCTAAGTGTATGCTTGTATGTTTACTATTAGCGTTTGAATAGAAGTCACTGTTGGTGCTAAATGGTATAAATGTAGACACATACATGAAACTTATTTTCGTTAAAAACAATACAAGTTACTTTTTTTATAATAAAGTTTTCCTCCATATTTGTGTATATGCATAGATAAAGTTGGATTTCTTGAAATCTTTTTAATTCCTAGGTGGGGTCTAGATATGAGATAATGCTTGAGACCTGGACGAACACTCACTCCATGCCGGATCCAGTGCTGGAAACCTGATCGAATGTCAAGACATTATAGATGAAAACAGTATTGAATATTATATTACTCAAATATCATGATAATACCGTCAAAAATCATTTCTGATATAATGACTGTGACGCTTTGAGAAAATGTTTTTCTATCGGTTTTTTCTTTGATTTATCTTAGGTACATGTACTACATTGGAAGAACTTCCAATCGAATTATTTTACTATATATTTACTTTTATCGATATTCAACACTTATATAAAGCTTTCGGGGAGCTTAACTCACGACTAAACCATATTCTTCAATCCTATAAAAACTTTTCTCTAATATTCGACAATAAAGTCGATCCGTTGTTGATGAACTTATATGCACCTTACGTCGCTCGTTTGATTATTCGGACGTCTATCCATTGTGATTTTAAACAATTTTCTAATTTACATGAATTGGTATTGTGTATTGAAAATTCACAACAATTTGCACAGATTCAACCCAATGTCATTCCCAATCTCACTCGTCTATCGTTTTTGTTAGGATCTGCATTCACTTTGCCACAAGAATTAACTTGGGATATTTTTTCCAATCAATTCCCATCTCTTCGGCACGTTAGTTTCGGTTGTATCAATGTGTCTCTCCGTGATTCGTGGACTACGTCACCTTCTCTCCAGTTTGTATCAATTCTTTCTTGTAAACCAATGTGTATTCCGGCTATTCTTACTGTATGTCCTAATCTTCAACATTTTCAGGTTAATATTTTATATAATGATCATAATGATCTTATCACTTCATCTTCACCATTGAATCATCCACTTCGACGGTTAACTCTTTGGAGTGATTATGCCGAGTTAACTTTCGATGTTATTGAAAATATTCTTACTTATACCCTAAACATTGAATCTTTCTATTTACAAACAATATATTCTACGTCATTGATTGATTTAGCTCATAGTCTAGTGAGGCGACTCCATTATTTGTCACGATTCGATTGTTATATTACAGAAAACGTAACCAAAAATGATAGATTTAACAATTTAACTGATCTACATCAAATTCATCCGTGTTTTCATCGAGTTCAATCCATAGAAGAAAATGATAAATTTCGAGTTTTAGCTACGAAATAAATTTTCAATACGTTATGCTAGAAACTTGTTTTGATATGATAACAGTTTGTAATTTTTGCTAATCGTTTCATTGATCGAATATGAAATTTTATCATGCGTTTGTTATTATTCAAATAAATGTTTCTCTGTTGACTTGTCACTCACTTTTTCATTCCTAAAACGATGCATTTTGTCCATAGGGTGCCAGTGTAGATGAAGAATAAGCCAAATAAATAGAATGTATCTACGTGTCAGAGATGTCTACCACGGCTGAGAACACACCAACATGCTATCAAGAGGGTATTGGTGTTAGCCGTCTGCCAACGAAAACTCACACCCTAATATATATGTTCCAAGTTCAATTAAGAGATAAAAAAATTCAATCAAAAATAAAACAATTATCAGTGGGTGGGTGGAATAGGTGTGGATTTATATGTCAACCAAGGATAGATATACATATACACACTCCTACCCAAGAACACCCGAAACCCGCACCCAACCGATGGTACTGTTTTTATTATAATTCCAATTGAAGATTAAAAGCAAGCTCAAATTGACAAAACAGATATAAATGTTAATATTGTTTTGGTAAAGCTAGTATATTGTTTCTGATTACTGTTCGGATTGAAATATCCTCATGAAAAACAACTATTTCATTCAATTTGATCTTGTTTATCAAATTAATCAATATAAAATTTTATCAACGGCAATCAATTACATGAACATCATTAAGTATAATCTATTCTTCTTCGTTTTTTTTTGAATATTTTACTTGTAATTGTATTGGAAAATACTGGATCGATCATTTGTGAAGCATAAATTGATGCCACATGTAGCTCAACAAATTGGAAGATACGCAAAAATGATACAACAACAAAAGAAACAAGAACAACGTCGAAATAAAATGGGTCGAAAGTGCCAAAAGCTTCATTCCATACCGAACAAAAGAAATATAAAATTTATTTGAAAATAAATAAGTCGTATAAAAACATCTGTTAATAGCAATGAATATGGTGTTTTGCAATTGATGCTTCTTTATCAACTATTATGCAGATAACAGCTTTATTTTGAAAGGGAAAAAATGCTATATATATATAGATAGATAGATAGATAAAGATCCAGATAAGCACGTGACAATCTGCTAACGTACTTGTCTTTTTTACTTTGATAAATAATTCGTTTTTTTCTGGTACAACAAGTCGGAACAGAGGTATATCTTTAATCCATATATTGTTCGTCCGTTATAACTACGTTCCAAGTACCTACGAATGAAAGTATTAATAATATCAATAATTATTTTGTCTCTATCAATACAATTTGTTGGAGAAAATCTAAATAAAAAAAGCAAATCTTAAAAAAAAACAAATTGTATTTTTTAAGCCGGTAATC